>PVJI01005332.1:0-97613 GCA_004026765.1 Micronycteris hirsuta | reverse complement strand
GCCGTGCCCTCCTCACTCCCTCCTCCTCCTCCCTTCTTTTTGGCCCCCCATTCCTTCTCAGGCTCTCCTGGATCCTCCTAACCCTCCTACTGTTTTGCAGGATGGGTCAGCATCGCTCTTTGCTCAGATGCATCTTTCAAGCCACCCCTCAGAAATGTCAGTAGGTAGGCTCCCAGAGGACTTGCCAGGCATTTCCCTAAATAAAAAGCCCTTTCAAGGGGGAAGCATGCCCTGTCCCCCTCCCTGCCAGGGGCAGAAGCAACTGCCAGCAGTTGTGATTTTTGAAAGCCACTTTCTCTCCATTTACTACTAATACAAGTAATAGTGGGTAAAGGGGGGTCCAAAGGTACAGACTCCAGTTAGAAGATAAACAAGTCCTGGGGATGTAAGGGACAGTGCGGTGACCATAGTTGACAATGCTGTATTGTATACTTGAAAGTGTCTGTGGGAGTAGATCTTAAAAGTTTTCATCACAAGAAACGAACTGGTAACTACGCGAGGTAACTATGTGTGGTCACTATTTCACAGTATATACATATATCAAATCATGCTCAACAGCTGAACTAAACAGTGTTTATGTGTTAACTGTATCTCAGTGAAACTGGAGAAAATAACTAGTGCCTCTCATGCACTTTGCAAACACCACGACTGCTTCATATCTATTATTTTCAAGGTCCAGTGAAATGTTACTAAAATTTCTGTGTCTCAGTCTTCTTATCTGAAAACAATGGGAAAAATAACAACCACCCCATGGGATCATTGTAAGAGTTAAATGATGTAATGCAAGTGCAGCCGTTAAAACAGTGCTTTGCACTTAGGAAGTAGAAATAAGTGCTTAACTAGTGAGAATCAGCATCCTTATTACCTCCATCTCACAGGGAATGAAATGGAGGCCAGGTGCAGGTGGGCCCCTTCCTCTCGGTTATAGAGGAAAAGGGGGACAGGCCAAGGTCTGGCCCTGCGCTACCTGCTTCAAGGTCAGCTTCTGCTTTCCTGGAGTCACGAGCCGGACCCAGGCCCAGAGCCGGACCCTAACAGAGACTCGGCCCAGTTTCTGAGCTGAGGGATCTGAATGGAGGATTCAAATAGCTTTTCAAAAATAGCTCCGAATTCTTAAACATTAGCACATTTTACATGAAACTGTAGATTTGGGGTTTCTCTGTAAAAGTTTGAAGTTATTAGCACACGCGTGGGGGTGGAAATGCCGGTGAGGGCTGAGTGAAGGCTGCTTCTCCGGCCTGTGGCCCCTAGTTGTCCAGTCTCTGCCATGCCCAGCTTTGTCCTCTCACCAGCCGGGGACCTGCCGACATTTCAACTGTGCCCTGTGCCCTCACTGCAGCTGACCTAAGTGCGTATCCGACACTACGGGTCAAATTCAGTAACCGACACGTCATCCCTTTACTCGATTCAGTGGAAACTTTGGGAGAGCCCGCGGAGCCGACTCCAGTGCCATGGTAACGAAAGGCACCCAATCCGCCCCACGCCGGCATCTTTCTCGCTGCTTTGGACTTGCCACCCCCCTCTTGCCCTGGCCACTGCTAAGGAAGCAGAATTGAAGGACCCTCTACAATTGCTCAGATCATTTACTCCGAAAGCTCGACAGGGCTTCTGAAACTTTTCTAAACATGCCCACGACACAGGTTTGGACACAGCTAAGGAGTCTGCAGTCATGCTCGTGACAGGTCTGCTTAAGACATTTTCCAGAGTGCATTACCTTGACTCCTTGCAACGGGATGCTAACCAGCCTCCCCACCGCCAATTCCCACGGCTTCAATTCATCCTGGATTCACCTGACAGAGTAATCTGCCTCAAACATCAATCTTATCACAACCCTCACCTGCTCAAGACCCTGCCCAGCCTCCTTCTGCCGTTCCTGCATCCAATCCGCCCTTTACAGTCTAGCATTCAAGGCCCTCGTCAATTATGCCGCTCCCGGTGGACCGTCCCTGGCCTTATCTAAGTTTCTCCTTGACGAGGCCTCTCTGCTCCAGATAAACCAGCCTGTGAGCCGTCTGTACTCTGGGCTTTCATTCGTGTTTCAACGGCCAGCAGCCGCCTCTGAACTTCCCTTCGATCAAATCACACCTTTTGTTCTGTGTTCCTTCATCATGCCCCTATTTAGTAAGGATTCTGTTCCCCGAATTAGCTCAGTTTTCGCGATTTACGCATGAAAGCCTAGGTAAGTTTCCTGTCACTTTCATGCTTTATTTGCACACAGAGGAATTCTGTACCAACATGTACCGTTCCTACCCTTGTGCTCATAACAGATGTTGCCAGTCCATCATGGCACAGCTTCACACTGAGCTGTTCAGAGCTTCCATGTCTGTCTTTATGTTGTGCTCCAGGTAACTACATGTCAATGGGAGTTGGCTATGATGTGCACCCTACTTGCCATCCCTGTTCTAGGTTAGAGCACCATCACAGTTCTGGATGGTAGAAATGGGAGCGCCCAGCAGGAGGACTGGGACAAAGAAGGGGGCCTAAGTGCTCCTTGTATTTTATCCCTGAAGTTCAGGGCTCTCTGTGTGGGATGAAGAAGTCATGGTCAATAGAGTCCTTGACCTCAAGAATGGTGACTGCCGCCCACCGATGCATCTCAAACACTTTGCAGACTCTCCTCACAGCGACTGAGTGGCTGCAACAGGTTCAGCCCCTTCTGTGTCTTGTTAGCTGAATGGTCAGTGGGAAAGAACCATACCCTTTCCCTGGAAATCAGAGAAGATTTTATTGCACCCCATTGGCTCCTCTGATTGTCACATGATCATACCCGATCTAATCCCTTTGTGTGGGGGGGATAGGGCGCAACACGAAAGGCTGTAATTGGTCAGGACTGAGTCTTATGTTCTACCCTTAAAACTGGCACAATCACGCAAAGGAAAAATTGAGGGGGCCGGAAGACTTGAAGGGGGCTCGGTATTAATTCTATAAAAATATGTATTTATTTATGTCTATCACATAGGAGACACCAGTCTAGGTTTTGGGGATCCACATGAACAAAATGAAGTTTAGAAATCCTGGAGCTTATTCTCTAGTTAAAAGAGATACATGTAGTAAATAAATACCTGTGTATATAATAAGTCAAGTGGAGATAATTGCTGCATAAAAACCTAAAGCAGGAGGAGAGAGTAAGGGTCCTGAGGCAAGGGGAATGAGGTGGTGAGGTGTGCGTCCATTACAGTTCTGTGTGGAGTGGTTACAGAAAGCACCTCTGTTAAGGGGGCACTTGAAAAGGACCTACAGGAGTGGAGGGAGCAGACTAGACAGCGACACCTGGGGGAAGAGCACGCCCCATGTAAGGAACTGCAAGAACAAATGCCCTGAGGTGGGAGGATGCTTGGAGATCTGAGGACCATTAAGGGGGCCAGTGTGGCTGGAACAGAGTGGGCAAGGGGAAGAGTGGTAGGGGACGAGGTCACCAGTCAGGTGGTGGGAAATGCTGCAGGGAACAGATATGGGGGGTCTTTAAGGCCATTGTGATGTCTTTCGTTTTTACTCTGAGTGAGATGGGAAGCATTGGAGGGTGTTGGGTAGATGGTGGTACAACCTAATTTATATCTTTACAGAATCATTGCCCTTTCTCTGTGCATCCAGGGTCAGGGTGGAGGGGCCAGAGTGGGACTAGGGTGACCACTTAGGAGCCTACAGCAATTTTCAGGCAGAACATTGCGGTGGCTCAGACCAGGGTGGACTTGGGAACTGTTCGGAAGGTGGAACAGATGAGACGTGCTGAGAGATTGACTATGGAAAGAGAGGAGGCGAGAATGATTCCAACGTATGTGGCCTGAACCAAGGAACAGATGAGTCTGCCACAGGGAAGACGGAGGGAAGAGCTAGGTCTCAAAAAGTGGATTTGAATATTTTAAATGCTAAGAAGACATAGTAATGCAATGACTGATAGATATACAGTCTTAGGTTCAAGAGAGAGGTATGGGTCAGAGATTGAAGGTTGGGAGTTGTCAGCACCAAGATGATATTTAAAGCCACGAGAAGAAATACGAAAACCTAGGACTTTGTGTAGGGAGATGAGCAAGGACATCCCAGGCCTAAGCCTCCTTGGCAGGAACTGGAGCAAAACATGTCCAGCGTCCCCAAGTGCCAGCAGGCCCCTTCCCAGGACTGCACCATTAGCATTATTTTTTCCTTTGGTTTGACTTTTTGTTGAACTCTGGTTTTCCCATTTGAGTAAGACTTTTCTCTTTCATTTTTAAACTTTGCAAATGTTTTCCACGCTGAGCCCCCTAAATATTGACACATCAGGAAGGTCAGCCTAAATTGAACTGCCAAAGCAAATGCTGAGATGGCCAATTTCAGAACTCTGGTTTGTTTTGGAAGGCGGGACCACCAGGCCTTGGCTTTCAAGGCCAGACTGACCTGCACCAGAACAGAGAAAGCACCTGGCACCGGGCGGACAATGGCATAACCAGCTCCCACTGCTGCATGGGCACTTGGACGGGGCATGGGAGGCTCAATTGAGTCAGGGGACCGATACCTGGGCCTCTAGGGATCTGGGTCAGCATCCTGGTGACTGGTGACCAAGAGAGCAAAGGGGCTCCTCTGTCCCCATGGGCCACTCTGATTAATCTGGCGCCTAATCAGGCCTCTTGGAAGGGAGGAGGGGAGGATAAAAGAGCAGCACACCTGTTTTCACTTGACTCAATCCTGAAATAATTCTGTGACTCCTACAAGATTTGAAACAAATTAAATTTGCAAGGTCAGAGAGGGCAGCTTTGAATAGTTGGCTCTGTTAAGAAATGTGGGTTTTCCTTCCAGGAAATGACTTAACTGACCGATCGCGTCCCCTGGCCGTGGTGGCTGGGGCGGCTGTCCGAGCATGGCCGTGTTGCGTGCTGAGTGCTTTTGCCTCGTTATCTCTGGCACCCAGCTTTTGCTTTCTGGACTTTGATAATGTCGGTGGAAGGTTATAATAGTGTCTACAAGAAAGACGGATGTCGGCGGGGGAGGCATTGTGCACTGTTTGGGGAACCTGTGTTTTCAGTTAAGACACAGTCTGTCCTGTGGGGCTGCAGGGACAGACATGATGGGAGATTATTGCTGGACAGGACCCTGACATGAATTTGATTCATCCTTTCTTATTAACACATAAAGAGGCTGATGCCTGAAGGCGTGACCGTTGCGGTGAAGCCAGAGTATCTAAAATTGGGGTTCCAGGCTGGAGCTCCACCGACGCTTGTCTTTCAAGTGGCGCCCAGGATAAACAATGAGAAGCATTGTCAGCAGAGCTCCAGGCCTCCATCCGCCTCCGAGAGAACCCACATACCTCGCTCAGGGTGTTGGGAATAGGGAGGCAGGATGGAAGAGAAGGAAATTCTTCCCTTGGGACCAAAGGCCCAGGAGCTGCAATGATGGGAAAGAGAAGCCTCCCCGACCCCTGCCCAGGTCTGGGTGGGAGCAGATCCCTCCTCCTGCCACTGCTCACCCTTTACCACAAACGCGTGTGGAGCATCCCTCAGGCACCAAGCGGGGCTCTCCCACTCACGCGTCTGTCACTGTGATCTTTGTTACAGACAGCCAGGTGTGTCCAGGGTGGCGACCCGCCTCCTCGGCCTGTTGACAACTAGAGAAGTTGACGGAGAAGTTGAGACATGGGAAACCACCGTTTTTACAGCCTCGGTCATCGATGCCTCCTTGGCAGCAGGCAGATTTGTCCCCTCTGAGCCCTGGGCCTGGTCCTGGCTCATTGAAGGCCTCCCTTCATCCCCTCCAAAGAAAGAGAAGCTAGAACACCGGGTTGCAAGGCCACTTCGACCTTTGCATCGGGGCCCTTGCAGACGGAAACATTTCAATCAGGCCAGAGCCCAGAGCCCTCTCTAATGAGGACGTGTCAAGACCTTCTGTTTGATAAGGGGTGGATTCTGTCGCTGTGTCAATTTTCCTTCTCACTGATGTTCCTGTGGCCTTTGATAGCGCAGATCACACATACGTAGGTGTGTGTCTTTCATGCTTCCGAGCCTCGTGGGTGGGGGTCTGCCAAGCCATCATTAATATGCACCTCAGTGCAGCCAGCAGGGAATGTGATAAAAATAAAAGAGCCGAGGCTCCTTTTATGTGCGCTCAGGAGACCACCGTACACATGTGTTAAAAGGGAGACGGTTCTCCAGAGAAAAAGTGACCCACAGGACAATTTGTCGTCTCTTGTGTCAGAAGCATTTCAAAATTAGAAATTATTTTCTCCCTTCTGACACATAAAGGATTCTCCTTAAACATCCTGTGCCCTCTTTTCTAATCAATCACTGCATTGGTAAGGTTTTTTTGTTTTTGTTTTTGGTTGTGCACAACAGAGGCCAATTCTGGAAAACTTAAGCAAAGATCATTTTTGGGAGGCACAGAAACCAGTGCAGCCCAGATACGGGCAGAACTCATTACTTAGCCAGCTAAGCCAAGCACTACTTCTGGAATAAATGTTCTACACCTATTTTTTCATCCTTCTCCCATCCTTGAATTTTTACACCAGGAGCGAGAGCGGCTGTCGGGTCCAGTTTGGCTGGTGAGGGCCAGTACATGCAATGGGAGAGGCAATTCTCCAGGGGTACAGGTGGTGCCGCTCACTAGCGGGACTGGTGCAAGTCCACACCCACAGAACAGTCGGCCAGCCCTATTCATGCTACTTCCTTCCTAAATCTGTATCTTCCTGTCCAGCGCCAAAGCCTCTGCGGTGATGAGGGCTACCTCAATAGGTTGCTATAAGGAGTAGAAGAAATAACATTGGAAATGTCTTAGGATGATGTCTAACTTTTAGCTGAAGGATGTTATTAATTGCATTTGAATTTGAATAGACTTCCTCAGTGATTTCCACCCCCACCCCCATTCTCTCCTCCAAATCACTTCCAGAATGAACCTTCTGAAATGCAAATCTAATCACTCTGTGCCCCTCCTCAGAAAGCCCCTGATGGCTCCTTTCCCTACAGAATAGTCTCAAATGATTAGCCTGATATAAGGCTGCACTTGACTTTTCTATTCAGTAGTGCTCTGGTAAATGTTTAATAACCAGTGCTCTGAGGAGCAGCGGCAGGAAATTTATGCGTATGTATATATACATTTGTTAGTTTATTATAAACTTTACTGATATAACAGGTATGTAGCATACTCTTTAAAAATATTAATAACAGGAAACTACTCAAAGATGTGATACCAGAAGATAAAGATCATGTGGGACCATCTTGGAGTCTGGTGACCACACCCTTTAATGGTTCAAAACTCCATTGTTCTCACCTTTGGACCCCTGTAGTGTAACAGGGTACAGCCAAGAAGTGGGCCCAAATTGGGATTCGTAATGGGGTCCAGAACTCAAGGTGTCCAGGAAATATTAGAAAAACATATAGGATGTCCTCACCCCCACAAGTCTGGACTGGGGGGATGGGACTCCTGGAGCAGGACCATGCAGAGCTGTTTTGTAAAGCAGCAGCTTTGCAGCTAACCTCTGGCATGGTCATTTTACATATCTCTAACCTTTAACTGGTTTCATAGATATGTTAAATAGCTGTGGCCATGCTTTGAGCCAGGGGGGATGGAAGTGACGGATACACAAGATGTAACTGGGAAAGGAGGAACACACTGCTTTTGGTGAGAGGGGAGAACCCTGTGGCTTTGGGGCTCCCTTTGCCACTCAGCTTAGGAAGCTGGGAAGCAGATGTAGCAGCGATGCCGAGCTCTCTCTTAGCAGTTCGGAAGAACGCAGGAGAGACCTGCAGGAAGGAAAGTCAGGACCACGAGGCTTTGGAGGAGTGGGGACCCCTTGGCCTGAGAGACTGAGAGAGGACCACGTGGCTTTGGGTGGCTCCTTTTGCCACGCGGCCTAGGGAGCAGGAGAGACTTTGCCTGGAAGAAAAGGGGAGAAAGGATTCTTGCTGGTGGGCCGTGAGAAGGTGCCACATGGTTTTGGATTAACTGGAGATCACGGTGGCCACATAGTAAATGGTGTCGGAACTGAGGGGCTGCCTGAATCATGGACTTCTACTTCTCTGCCTGAGATACAGTACCCCGGACTGGGCAAAGGGGCGAAGGAAGGACTGTGTGTGTTTGTGGGTATTCTAAAGAACTTTAGTATTTTAAAGGAGACATTAAGTCATTATTCCAAGCCTGTATAACTTGTAAGTAAATAATTCCTTTCCTTTTCACCAGTCTCTGGCATTGAGAGACATTTTTCCATTGGTGGCAAGCATAACGAACCTGGTACAGGGTTGGGGTATTGTTGGGTGTCCCGGCCCTTGCTCTGTAACGGTAGGGGAAAGTGAGACCTTTCAAGTTGCTTCAGATTTGACCTTGTAAATTAAAGTGTCCAGTATTAGCAACTCTTAGAAACTATGGTGCTGTAACATAAAATTTAGTTGCTAGAAATTAAGATATAAAACAGCAGTTTTTGGAAGATGCAGCTGACACTTTCTCCTTGGCCCCCCCCCCCCGCCCACACACACAGTCACAATTCCTCTGCGGGCTGTTGAATGTTCACCATGAAAGCATTCTTCCTGAGCTAAAAGTGAAATTGAACTTTGCTGGGTAATCCCTCAGTTTTCCAAATCTAATATATAGATTAGATATATAATATATAATTTAATCTAGCTAGCTAGCTAGCTTAAGGCAAGTACATTTTGCACAAGAGTCAGTAGAGCTCAGGGGGGCCCGGTTTTCCCTTGCAAAAGTTGGCAAAACTGAGGTTATTTTCTCTTTGTGCCCTATGGGTATTTTCCCCTGGTGAGAACTGGTAGCAGCTCCTTAGCTCCCAGGCATGGCAACACTTGGACACCACATACGGCCTCATTACATTGGAAAAGGCTTGGGTTGGACTCTTATTATTTCTCTGGCCTTCTCCCTTTTCTCATCAGACGTAATATCTTCTCCTCACTTCCTTTAATTCTGCATATAGCCAGGGACAACATGTAATTAGTTGACAACATATGGGAATAGGGCAGCAGTGTGGACTCTGGAAAACGGCCCCACCCCAAATTGTGCCTCCAGTGCCGCTCATCATGCGCCCCTCCTACGGTGCCAGTTGTGAATCTCAGGGGAGGAAGTTCAAGGCCATCCACGTTTAGAGAGAAATATTATGTTGGACTGCAGGCTCTGGGCATGCACTTTTATTTTATGTTGTTATTTTATTTTTGATTCTGAAGACTTGGCCTGAGATCTGCTCACAACCTTTCGTACTCTTCTTCAGGTATCATCATCGCTTCATTTTAATAAGCATTTACTAAGCACTCATTGTGTGTCAGCAAGTGTGAGAGGCATTGCAGGTATGACGAGCTCACGGTTTAGTGGGACAGATACCAGTGCAGCGCTAATAGGAGACTTCATAGAGGAGATGTGACATGAGCTGAGACTTTAAGGAGAAGAGTATTTCGCTAAAATGGGAAAGTGATTAATAGGATACCTACCACTTCTAATATTTCCAAAAACAGAGAGATATGAACCCAAGAGGCATTTGGGAGCAAAGGTAAAAAGTGAACAAAACAGAAGCAGAGGCATGGACATATGATACAGACTGACAGCCATCAGAGGGGTGGGACTTCATTAAAGAAGGAGAAGGGACCAGCCAAAGAACGTGTATGCATGGCCCATAGACACGGACAACTGTGTGTCGATGGCCAGAGGGAAAGGAGGCAGGGCCTGGGTGGAGGTGGGCAAAGCCGGGGAAAGGGGACATATGGAATATTGTCAACAACAAAAAATAAAACTAAACAAAAAGAAACACCTGAAAAAAGCCTTTAGTACTGTACGAAAGATAGAATAAAATAAAATAAAATGGTTAAAATGATGAGTTTTATGTTACACGTATTTTACTACAGTAAAGATGAAACTGAACGAGAAAAATAGGCGACTTTTGCTGTTAAAAAAGGGGTGGTTTATAGTCCCGTTTCAGCTGAGGCCCCTCGTCTCCACCCTCCTGTTCCACCCCAAAGCCACTCAGGTATGTTTTAGAGTCCAGGAGTCACCAGACAGAATGGTAAGATGCACAGTGGGGAACTTTGGGAGTTTTTGTGTGGGAAAGTGAAATTAGTGTGTGTGTGTGTGTGCGTGAGAGAGACAGACAGACTGCCAATAGCGTGGGGATGGATTTAAGAGTAAGAAGAGAACAGTTAGGAGGCTGTATTAGAGTTCTCCAGAGAAACAGAACAAATTGTGGGTGTGTGTACACACACACACGCACACACACACACACATATGATCTGTCCATAAGGTATCCAGCCATGTACTGTGAAAAAGAGACATTCATTGAAGAAGATACAAGAAACATTGTACCTAGGACAATGATGCCTCAGTCCCCTTTAAAGTGGGCACCTTGGGACCTCACACAGTTCTCCCAGTCCCCATCAGCTATACCGTCATATTTTCCTGAATCTCACTGATGGTCTAAAATCTCTTCCCTTTCAAAGGTGATTTTAGTTTTGGCAAAAGCCAGAAATCATGGGGCTATAAATCTGGGCTACAGTGGGTCTGAGTCACCTGGGCGATTGGCTATTTTGCCAAAAAACTGCACAAGATGTGATGCATGAGTGGGTGCATTGTCGTGATGAAGCTGCCAATCACCAGTTGCCCATATCCACGGTCTTCTGAGTCATCTGAATGGTTTCTGTAGAGGAATGTTGAAACTTAATACAAAATTTGATGCAGATTCATTGTTCTACTCACCCAGTCATTTTGAATGTGACAGACACACAGTGCACATGCTCACTCAACAGCATCTACTGCCTCCCACTGACCAGTGCAGCGAAGTCTGTCACTGCTCACATATGGGCATTCCAGTCCACTTTCCTTGGTTCCCAGATTACATCGGTGCCGCACAAACAGTTCTCATTACATTAACAATGGCTGGACTTTTTCCAGACAGACCTATGCGTAAATAAATACAAATAGTATATATAAAATATATATACACAATGTATGTACACTATATGTGTACACAATAACATATGCAATGATCTATATGTGATATTATAGGAATTGGCTCCTGTGGAGATTGGAGAACAGGACGGTTGGTGGTGTGATTGAGCTTGAGTCCGAAGACTTGAGAACCAGGAGCCCAACGTCTGAAGGCAGAAGATGGACGTCCTGGCTCAAGCAGAGAGAGTGAATTCATCCTTTCTCTGCTTTCTGTTCTATTCTGGGTCCCAACTAATTGGACACTGCCCACCCACATTGGTGAAGGTTATTTTCTTTGCTCGGTCTACAGATTCAAATGCTAATCTCTTCCAGAACCACGCTCACACACACCCAGAAATAATGTTTTACCAGATATCTGGGCATCCCTTGGCCCAGTCCAGTTGACATGTAAAATTAATCATCCCAGAGGTATTGTGTTAGTCCAGACAAGGTTCATGGGGACCACAGTGGAAATCGGTCTCCATTCAGAATGGAGAGTCTGGGATCCTCCATCCAGCTGAGAGTCTGGGATCCCTTTCATAACCTCTCATTTATGTGACTTCCTAGACCTATATGAACCTGCAGATGAGAAGAAACTCAGTGCTTCCTGCTAGCTTGCTCTACCTTTGGATTTTACTTCTATGAAGATAGTTATAGCTTGGCACAACTTCCATCTGTTGTCTGAGTTGAGGAGCCAACATAACTCCTTTTTTTTTTTTAAAGATTTTATTTATTTTATTTTCAGAGAGAGGAGAAGGGAGGGGAGAAAGAGCAATGTATGGTTGCCTCTCACATGGCCCTCATTGGGGACCTGGCCCACAACCCAGGCATGTGCCCCGACTGGGAATCGAACCGGGACCCTCTGGTTCCCAGCCTACGCTCAATCCACTGAGCTACACCAGCCGGGCCAACATAACTCCTTTTCCAATGACAGCCTTTGCATGTATCCCCATTTTCCCAACATTTGTGAGGTTCTCGGCATGTCAGGCTTTGCACGGTGGAGTAGAGATGCAAGATGAGTAAGCCCTTACTCTCAAAGAAAGTACAGCCTCTTGGGAGTACAAGGGGTCAGACTCATAATGACATCATTACTATATACCTATGAGGACAGTGATTAAGGAGTAATGAATTCAGCGTGATTTTGGAGAAAGCAAAGGGAGATAACATTTATTTGTTATCTAAATCATTTACTCTTATAAACAAGGGAGAGAACGTGAAAGGCAGCATAGGCAAAGGGGAGAGCATCGGCATTTACGGGCTGCGGGCTGGAAAGCCCATCTTCAGGCTCCATCTCCTCTTCTTTCGACCACTCAGTCTCTGGCGTGACTTACAGGACGCAGAGCAGTTAAGTGTGTCCTCCACAGTCAGGCTGCTTGGGTTCATTACCTGATTGTTCCACTTTTTAAGCTGTTCAATTTTTAAAAGGTTACCTAAACTTTCTCTGACTTAGTCCCTCATCTGAGAATAGTAATGGTCCCTATTTTACCAAGTTGTAAAAAAAAAAATAAACAAGTTAAAATCCACATAGAGCCACTCATGCAGGGCTTGCCACGCTGTAAGTGCTCCGTGTCATCCTGGAGGCTGGCATGCTTTGAACATGCAGTAGTTACGAACAGCAGGTTACAGGTCCTACCAGAGTGGAAGAGACAGGTTCATCTGGAGGTGAGGCCTGGTCCGATGCGGATGGTGAGAGAGGGAGAAGAACTGAGAGTCATCCTGGTGACAGTCTCCACCCCAGAAGAGCTATGACTTGGGTTCAATCTGGTGTCCTCTTGGCGGTGGGCCGAGGGGCCAGCTCTACACAAATAACCTGTCCTGTCACTCCTGGTGTCCCAAGGACCTTTCCCCAAGGACCACGGAAAAATGCTGAGGCTCAGGAGCAAGTTGTTCCTCCAATGGCAGTTGGAGTTCCTGGCACAGGGAGTGTAGATTCCAGGAGAAGCCGCAGAGAGCTGGGGCTTCTAGGGTTGGCATGTCTTTGAAGTTGAAGCCTCTGGGCATCTGTGCACTTAGGCGAAGGCCAGAGGCCACGGGGCTGAGCAAGGTCAATGCTATCCCAAGCATGGGGACAGCATGCCCTTCTGGCTCAGGGGCCGGCCTGAAGCCCTAGCTTTTGTGCCCTAGCCGTGGACCTCAGGATTCAAGTAAGGCCCAAATGATTTTCACTGTGATATGATAGAGTGAACAGTGAAACTGGAGCCAGAAGACACTGGAAAGTATGATCTGCTTTAGTCATTTATACTCTCTGAGTCTGCGTCTTTCTTTACTCACCTGTCTACCCCAGAGCGTGGCTATGAGGGATCAAATGAGATAATGGCAATGAAAGTCCCTGTGAAAACGGGAGGTCGTGCAGTTCCTGCATGTGCTCCTGCTCCCAGCCTTTGTCTGCAGTACTTTTCTACCATGTTATCACCTTGTTAACCTTCATACACTTTTCTGTTCTTTTTTCCTTTCTCCCTCCCCTTGCATCCCCTCCCTCCTTTCCTTCTTTCTTTCTTTCCTTCCTTCCTTCCCACTTTTCCTTCAGTCTTTTGAATCTCAGTTTAGTGGCTGCTTACTCAGAGAAGAAAGACTTCCCTGTCCTGAAGATTGAGCTGGGTGCCCTTTCGAGGTCCTTCCACGTGAAGCCTCCTGTACTTTCATGACCATAATACTTTTTACACTCTTTTGGAATTGCCTTTTTAACTGCCACGATGATGAGGTTATATTAGCTCTTCAAGGCGGGGTTATATCCTCATCGCTCTAGTAATCCCAGCACTAGAACAGTCTGGGGATGCACATTTGAGTGAATGAATGAATGACTGAATTGTTATGCAGATGTAAACAGTTTATCGTAATTGTTTAGCTGACATTTAGAGCATGGCTCTCTTGTTTGGGATTCTGTATTAGGGGTTTGGAACACAAAGATGGACAAACAAGAATCTTTTTTCTCCTTCCCATTCACAGTTGAGTAGGAAAGACTAGCACATAAATGGATAGTTACCGCAGAGTGCAGTGCAATGGGCCATAAGTGCAGAGAAGATGCTATGAGCCTTCGTAATGCATCGTGAGGCATGTCTGATGTAAAGCTATGACTCGTTGGCACTGCCTTACGGTGTGGGATACTAAAAGGAGCATGACATCCTTCTTTTAGCTGGTGAGATTGGAGTTGGCTTCAGGAGTGAGCCAAGGCTGTGAACCACTCATGGTGGCCGGGTGAGAAGAGGGCTGACATTCCAAGAATATTTCTAACAAAATCAAACCACCTGTCACTGGGGGGGAAATATTTTATAATTATTTCAAGCACCTGAGACAGTTTGAAAGCACCTCTTGTCCAATTCTCCCTACTATCTCCTCCCTCCAGAAAAGGTTTTTTTTTTTTTTTTCTTGCTTTTCCTCCTAAAATAGAGTCCAGGAAAAATGATGAGTTTGATCTATTTTAGAAAGAATGCCAAGGTTTTAGCATCCTCCCTTTGACTTGTTTCCATTTACGTAAATCTTCTAGATCAATCTTGTTTTCTCCATGATTTCTGTGAGCTCCTTCCCCCATTTTTCCTGTGGAGATGGAATGAGCAGGGGACCTTTTCTCTAAGACAAACTGTAATTAACTCCATGAACTTTGACAAGTCACTTAATCTCCTAGGAAGTTTGTCTATATTCAAATAAGGTCTTTGATTCTAGATTTGATTTCATGAGACCTACTGTGAGACCTAGAATCATCCATAAAGTCTTAATTCCTAATCATTACCTTTACCTTTGCACAGATATCTCATACAAAATTTCAGTTCTTCATTTACAATATCCTCTGTGGTCATCACTTTTTTTCCCATTTCCAAGTTTAAGATCTTACCAAGTATCCATCATTCTGAGTGCCCTCTCAGTAGGCCCTAGTTAAGGGAGAGGCATGAGGAGGCAAGGTCCAAAGTTACATGTACAGAGTGGTCCTCGCAGACACATAGTTATGTA
The DNA here is from genome assembly GCA_004026765.1 of Micronycteris hirsuta. Lineage (NCBI taxonomy): Eukaryota > Metazoa > Chordata > Mammalia > Chiroptera > Phyllostomidae > Micronycteris > Micronycteris hirsuta. Next base: position 82,793 of record PVJI01005332.1, on the reverse strand, counting down.
GGATTGATTTACGAGCAGAGAGCATCTGGTGTTGGCACAAATGGCAAAAACCACCATCTCTCTGAATCTCAGGCATACCTATATTCATACAAAGTCTTAGTCCAACCTCAGTGTTAGTCTTACCCACTGAGATAACACATTGAAAGAAAGAAAATGAAAAAGAGAGAAGAAGAAAGAAATGGCCAATGTAGGGAAAGAAACTAACAACCATTGCAGGCTCGGGGTTTCATCATCCTTGAGTAAGAAGACCTCATAGCTCCCTAGGAGGTGTGGGTCATTACCTATTTTATGCACTTGACCCATTGCCATAGAGCTCCTGGGGGACATGCAGAATTTGAATTTGGGTTTTTAAACTCGGGCTCCTTTATGAAAGGTACATAAATGAACAGTGTGACATGCACTATAGACTCTTCTCTACACTCCAGCACCATACGCTGTTTTCCCACCTGCTGTCAAGAGAGTATCAATCCTTCGCTGGCTCTAGCTGACATAACGCCATCTTTCCTCTTTTTCATTTTTTTAAAAAAGATAGGTCTCTTATCCTAGAATGGGTAGAAAGGTTGTTTCTTTCTGAGTCACATGCAGTCAGGTGTTAATCCTAATTGCTTTTGTTTTTCATCAGACCTCTTGTTTCTGATACACCAGTTTAACCTTATGCTAATTTGTGCTTCAGTCTCTTAGGCCAGACAGGTCCATCTGATGCATTCTACCTGCATTTTCAGATGGGAGTTAAATTAGGCATTGAAATATGGTCACATACATAAGAGCACCTGCATTTAGTCATCTTCCCGTTTTCATATGCTAGCCTAAAGTCTTGGCTCTTATCTATATTTAAAACTGACATTGTTAAATGCATAAACACATCTGAATTATTTATATTTAGGTTTATACAGTCTCCAGCTGCAACCGTATATTTCAATATCTTTAAATTCCGCGTTGCCATCTGGACCAGATTGCTGCTAAATCAAATCAGATAAACGTTACCTTTCCACTACCTCTGATTTATATCAACCATTCATTTCCAAAAGCACAGCCCTGTTAAATTCAATCTACTTTCAAAAAGCTTATGGAATTAGCTCAGTTTTGAGGATTTGATATTCATTCTCTGAAGCTTCAACTCCGTAAAGGCCATTTGGGTAGATAGAAAGGCAGCCTGGAGCCAGCGGAGCTAGGAACACTAGATTTCATTGATTATTGGGCAAATCTTCCGAGCCTGACTTCATCCAATTACTCAAGACTTTTGTCTAATCAAGTTATTGTGAGCCAGTTCATAGACCACAGAAATAGAATATGCAGGTCTTAAAGTGTTAGGATGTTCCCTATAATTTAATCTGGCATCTGAGATGGAGGAGGGTTTTAGCCAAATATTTAAAAGGTAGATAGAGAGACTGAACTTTCAGAATTGAATTTTTGTTGTCTATTCTACACCGATACTTGTTTTCCTGGAGAAGAAAGGTGGGGTTAGCTAGCAAGCAAATTAGCGTCAAACACTCTCCACTTTCCCAAATACAAGTCCAGGTCCGAGATCCTTATTTATTGGTGAAAACAATAATAGCCTATATGTCTGTCAACAAACACTATCTATGCTTCAAGTAAAGCATCAGTGATTTTATAGTAAGAACAAGAGAACAAAAAAAGGAAGGCAGGAAGAGGAAGGAAGGGAGGAAGAAAGGGAAGGAAGGAAAGAAGGGAAGAAGGAAGGAAAGCAGGAAGGAAAGCAGGCACAAAATGTAGTAAAACATCAAGGTGATAGGAGCCTGGATGATATGCACACATTACATTTATTTATATACAGTCACCTACAGATATTACCTTTCTCTTTCTCAACCCATATAACTCCAAGTCTGAACTCATTTAGCAAGTCTAATGACTGGAACATGAAATATTTTCCAAATGGCTCCACTGAGTGGATCTGCAGTCCATCAGCATACGGTTGGAATGATGTCATAAATGGTTACATTTTAATCCTTCCTGTGTTTTCTAAATGGGAATGGGGAGGGGGTAAGCTGAGAGAAAGTGGCTTGCATATGGTATTCTAAGCCTGAATAACTGAATACAAATCCTAAATGTAGGCATGGAAAACCTGTTCTTTCTCAGTATGACTTAATGCTAATTTCTCTTGCACACATACAAAAAGAAATATGCCTCTCTTTAATGGTAAATTACCATTTATTGTAAATGTGCCATATGAAGGAAGCCGTAAGTCATTATTATTGACCTATTATGATTCATTCTGCTTTACCCCGAATTAAATAAAAATGTGCACTTTAGGATAATACACTTTTAGTTCAAGTATTCTTTCACTGGAATCATGCCTTCTAGATTTTTCAATCACACAGCTTTGGGGGCAAACACTTGACTCACAGAGCAGATACTTCATTGTAATCATCAGATTTCCTTCATTTCTGTCCCAGGCGCAGGAGATAATTTTAAATCTCTGACTTAACGGCGTCTCATTGCGATGTGTAGAGTGAAAACTTGCATCTAGACAAGAAGGAAGTTGAGCTCCCAAGTACGTCAGGGGTTGAATAGGGGAGAATAGGCCAAGGAGACAATCTCTTTTAGCTGAACGGAAGGTGGATATAGTGAGAGAATTTGAGAAAGTTACTCTTGAGGAATAGATAAATTAAAAATTAGACTTGTTAGATGAAAGAAAAGTAAAACAACAACAACAAAAAAACCCCATCATAAACCTCTTGAGAAGATACTGAACCTTCAAGAGAGAAAAACATAAATTACGAAGTAGAAAAGGAAAGAGAGGGCCGCAAAGGCAAGGTTATCAGAAGTGTTCAAGAGCAGCAGTTAGCGCTGTGTGGGGGTGACGCGCGTTTCTGTCTTACTTCCTTATGTGTATGATCTGCAGTTAATATGTATTTCTGGTTAATAAAACACATACATTTTAGCAGTCCATTGCCTTAACCACTCGGCCACCTCGTCCCTTACATTTTAAAGATAGCGTTACTATTCCTAAAAGGGCTTGTTCTGATCACTCACATCCATCGCGTTCATTTCTTATGGATTTCTGATTATGTATAATTACCAAGCAGAGGTCCAGTTTCTACTCATAGGAAGGAGCGGTTGACGACATGAACTTGTAATTGAGGACATCCTGAGACATGCTCCAAACGTACAGGGAAGCCGTGTCACTGATGCTGCTATACATTTTTTGTTACAAGGCCAGACTGAAAAGTGCAGAATATTTAAGTGGTAAATGAAAGAACAGCAAAGCCAAATAACAGCATGTAGAAAAAACTTAAGGGTCTGGTTACAGGGCTTGAGGGTGCTATTTCTTTGAAAACACAAAAAGCCCGTGGGGCTTTGGGGGTGGGCAACCATTCCAGAAGCATAAAGTATCATTTGTAAGTGAAGAATAAGAACTCAAACTATGTTCAAGGAAAATTGATAGTGTGTTTGCCACTCTCAAGAACTAATCTGAAGTATAACCAAGGAGGATGAAATGTTTCTAGAAGAGAAAATCAGAGGGTAAATAAAGGGCAGACCAGAGAAATTATTATAAGTACAAAAGTGTGTGTGTGTGCCAATTAGTAATAAATATTGTAGGAATAAAAATAGCCTTCGGCATGAAGAAGGAAGGTTACTTGTTAATTAAGGAAATTGAGAGGCTTATTGGACATCTAAAATATCGGGAAGGAGGATAATGAAGGCATAATTGCAGATAAAAATTATAAGAGTGTCAAAAATGACTGAGGAGCGCTGAAGTTGCAAATGAAATGGAAATATCAAAGCCGTGCAGATAACATATTACTTACATCTTAATTGCTGTAGGTAAAAGCAAAGGGAAGAAACGATGACAGTGGCGTGCAGAAGGAACGTGCAGTTCATACTCATCTCTGAGAGCCACTCGACAGAGGGCGGGCCTCATCCGACAGCCCCGGACCTGATGCAGAACTATTTCCTCAAAGGTATTCATTCTCAGGATACAGTCAGTCTGTAAAAACTGGGGCAGCCTGGATATTGGCATCTCTCTTTTTTTTCCCTCCCAGATGCCTTTAGGTTGAACCCTATGAAATCACTGATATTCTACAGTTACTAAATCTGCCATTTCATATGGCTCATTGAATGAAGTGTTCAGGGTAACCACTGCTCAAAGTTAAAATAAATCATTTGTGGACTATTTCTTGGATCCTTTATGCAAAATGTAGTTCTGACATTGAAGAAACATGAACCATTTATAGCCCAAAGCTAATTTTTTATTTAGCATGTAGTATTCCTTTCTCTAAACGTGGGGATAACGCAGGGAGTGAACTCCTAAAAACAGGTCCCTTCTTTTCTACTGTGTGTCTCAGGTGCAGATACAAAAACATTGGCCACTGAGTCATAATTATAAATAAGACCCCAAATATATTTTTGCAGTATTGTGAGGTCAACTCTTTCTTTAAATAAAAACAAAATGTGAGCTTCTGGAGTGGAACCTGCGTGGTGTCCTGACAGATCTCTCCAGAGGGTCACAAGGTACAATGTTACCAGCTTTTCTGTGACATTCTCCCTCTCCTGGAAGTTTTTAAACAGTGAATAAAGTAAACCATCCATACTCAAATCATTAAAGGAGTCTGATTCTGTCTGGTGGATATTAACAAATATTTACATTAAAGGGAACATTTCTGCATCCCTCAAGGGGTTATGCTAGAGACTAACAAGACAAGACAGTTATTTTCAGCAACAGCCAAATAATTGGTATTTGATAGAGTTGTCTGATTCACTGATAATTAAAATTATAAATGGGTCTTGTTTGGCCTGAGTGATTATGTTCATGCTCTGGTGAATCTGCCCTTTAAGTACTGGGGCATGTAATTAGACCCCTCTTTGACCTTTGCATAGCATGGTGACCACATCTAGGCTGTGACATCCATGGCCTAGATAAGTGCTTAAAACCAGATGGTGTTTTCAGACAGAATTAACACAGGCTCCTATTACCATTCCTTGGCTTGTCATACCCTACGGAGAAAATGACTTAGGAATGCCATATCTCAGACAGGTTTTGCTACTGTTTCCAGACCTTACTTTTTATTCCCTGAAAAACTTATTGATACATACATGATTTAAAATGCATTTTCTATAATTTCCCTTTCTTCTCTCCTTAACTTGTTTTTCTACTGTGTCCTATATGATAAACTCACAGTGGGGTAGTGTAATGTATGTGTACGTGTGCAGTATGTGACTATCTGGATCCCCCTAGGTACTGTTGAGTTGAACCACACAAAATAGCCAATATTCAACTTGTATTTGCACCACGCGCCCACCCAAGTTGGATTCCCTCGCGTGCCTGGATTTAGAACCGCAGCTTTGGAGAACGTCATCCCTGGTTACAAGAGTGATTCTAGCCCAGTCCTTTCACTTCACAGATGAAGAAATCAAAGCACACAGAGCTTAGAGGTTAAATGATGCGCTAACAAACACCCCACTGATGGGGGCACGGGGGGCAGGACTCACATTCACCTCTCTTGGTTTCACCTTTCTAGCTTCTTGTTTAAAAAGATGACCCATTCGTGCTAAGAGAGTGTTTCCACAAAGTAACATAAGTTGAATGGTTCCTTCTGCTCTCAGCTCCCCCCAATTCTAATTCTGTACAGGATTCTCTGAAACTCTGGGTTCTACGTATTTTCTCAGTGACATCACACAAGAATATTCAATGGTAGGGCTCAGAGTCATTTTAAGCTCCAAAATTTTCATAGGAGAGGGTTTTAGGGCATATTTGATAAGAAGGTAGTTGGGTGGCAAGGAGAAAAGGGACTCATTATTCTTTTAACCAGAACAGTTTCACTTTTATCTCACTTTTAAATATATGTTGATGTTCCACATAGGATTACATTTGGAAAAAAAAAGTTTGGAAATCACCAAAATCCATCAGACTCCACAGGCATGTAGGAGAGCATAAGTGAGAAGGTTCCCCTAAATCCGGGGTCTAGCCGGGCTAGCAGCCCATGCTGTGCCCAGTAAGTGCCCTCCGGGCCAGAAACAAGCAGAGGGGAGACTCATGGCCCATCCGCTTCCTCTGCCCCCATGTTTAATAACTCATACATATTCTGACTTGTAACCACTGCTTAAGGAGACATTGCATTTTGCCACATTTCACTTGTACAATTCTGAATAGTGTCAGATCTTCATTTTAAACAAATAAAAACTATTTTTGTAACTCCAAGAGTGTGGAAGTGAGGCAACTTTCCTCACTGCCAGATCAACACCCATGCTCAAGCTTCACACATTCTCCTAACACAGAATCCCTGGTAGCCTTTTAAGTGATCAGACTGTACAGAACTCAGCCGATCAAAAGCCAGCAGTGCCCCAATCAGAAGACATTTTCATTTTCACCAACTGTCTAAATGCAGGCACCATTGATGTCTTAGTTGACGAGAAATATACATCAACTGAGAGAGTATAGCAAGGCTTGTACCCAAAGTGGCTGAAGGGAAAGAATGAGACAAAGACCCTGGGTCGGAAATAGGTGGTATAAAACAGGGGTGTCAAACTCATTTTCACCGGGGACCACGTCAGCCTCGCAGTTGCCTTCAAAGGGCTGAATGTAATTTTAGGACTGTGTAAATGTAACTACTCCTTAACTAGGGACAAGAAGCTTGGCGCTGCCGCTGGGTAGAAACAAGGTGCTGGGCCGGATAAAATCTGGCCTGCAGACTTTGAGTTTGCCACCTGTGGTATAAAACAACCCAAATGAGAAATTCTGATCAGAATTAGACGGTATAAAAGAACCTAAATGGGAAATTCTGAAAGGGAAAATGCAATCCACCTCCCACATAGCATTTGCCAGGGGTCTTGTCAGCTCCAGAGCCCCCACCCCACCTCTGTGTGAGTGACTGAACGCTGCCGACTACTGCAACTTGTTTTCTTGGCATTATTACACCTGAATTATGCTACTGATGAAATTATAGTAGATCCATGTTGGAGGCATTAATTAAAATTTTGATGAGGGTGAGTGAGTCTTCTGTCACAGGAACAGTCCAAAATAAAATCGTATTTTAAATACTATGAAAATGGAGGTACCAAGAGCAACTCTGAAGTAATGATTGAGAGTATTTCAGGATGACTTAAGTGGCAAAAATAAGTTATTTGAGTGACCGTTTCCTTTCTTTCTCTTTTCAGATCAAGTAATATACACATATTAACTTAGAAAAACTCCCCACCTCAACAGAAAGATATTAACTGAAATAACAGTTACTATTTGTGAAATATTTAATTCTCCCCGAGGCACTGCGCTAACTCCTGGACCTGCACCAAGCACGTGCTTCTCCTGACACTTTCTGAAACATGGACTCTATCGTTCTCTTGTGCTACAATCAAGAAAACAGAGGCAAAGACAGCTATAGCCACTTGCCCAATGTTAAACAAATAGTGAGCTCCAGTAGAACTTTCCGCCAATGATGGAAATTCTCTATACTGCATTTTCAAATACAGTGGTTGCTAGCCATATGTAGCTGTGGAGTACTTGACGTATGGCTAGAGCCACAATCACTATTCATTTCATTTTATTTGAATTAACTTACGTTTAAATGGCCACCTATGAATAGTGGCTACCATGTTGGGTAGCACAGCTCCAGGGGTTGTGTACTTGACCTTTGTGCTCTGCTGCAAAGCTTAAGTTGCTCTTCTATATTGTATCCTTTCCGACTGGAAGGGTCAGATCTCAGGATATGTGTGTATCCCATTGGACCTGTTTTTTTGGAGAACCCTGACTAATAACACCTTCTCCAGGAAGCTTTAATACCACAGATAAAGAGTATATCTTTTTGTGCACTGTATGCCTATCTATGCTTTCTACATGAAGCAGGTAAGATCTTCACCCCTGGAATCGATTGCAACTTCTGCTTCCATGTGTGTGACATCAGTCCCGGGGAGGATGCGTTCGCTAGAGCTGTGCTGTCCAATCCCATGACAGCCAGTAGCCACGTGTGGCTGCTGGGCACTTAAGTGTGACTAGTTTCAATGAAAATACTGTGTAAGTATAGGATACATCCTGGATTTTGAAGACTTAGTGTGAAAAAGGATGCAAAACATCTCATTAAAAATGTATGTATTAACTACATGTTGAAATCATAGCACTCTGGTTGTATTAGGTTAAATAAAATACTGTACTAAAGTTAATTTCACCCCTTGCTGCTTCTCTAAATGTGGCTACTAGAAAATTTATAATTATGTATGTATCTTACATTCTAGTTCTCTAAAAGGAGCTGCTCATGGAAGCTCCTTTTATTTGGTTCTTCTGGGATATGTAATCCTTTTACTCATTGGTCAGTCAATAGTGGGCAATGATTTCTAATGGCTCTTATATGGGTATGAGCTACTTTTTCCGACAGAATTTACTTCTTGGCTTTCAAAATCTGGTTTTACGCTAACACAATGTAATAAAGAGAATCAGATTATTATGTCCCTCTCAATAGTCTATAATTAAGTGATTAACTCTTAACCGTCATCAAATAAACTTTCCTGATTATTTTTAAATCCCACAAATAAAAAATAGTTGAAAATAGTGAACCAAGCCTAGATAGTGCTTTAATTCAAGCAATTGAATTATCTGTTCTTCTAAGGAAAATAAATTTAAAAAATTTCCTACAAAATGGTTTCCAAATTTCACTTCACATCAATCTCACTTTGAATTTTTAATTGTTGCCATCTGCTTTACATATTTCATCCAGTTTCCCATGTTTATCAGCATATCTGAGTATACAGAACAGAAAAAGAACAGTGAACTCTTTGAACACCATTGTTTACCTTTTACAAATAACCAGATATTTCTCCAGCAAAATGGCTTTATTTGGGGACAACACACATTGCAATTCAGGATATTCAGTCTAATGGCAAACCACCTGCAAGTCCAGGGAACAAAGGAAAGGAAGATCTTTTATAGAGTTGGGAGAGGTTGTTGGAAAGGAAACTGAAAGTTGAGAGCATAGTGACTTTCCATTGGCTGAGTTATGGCAGTCCCCATTGGCTGAGCTGTTCCCTGGCCATGAGGAGTCTTCTTCTTCCTGCTGAGGTAGTGATGGTATCGTTTCCTGTCTGAGATGTGAAGTCCACTTCTTTCTGTTGGGGTTAGTAGTGTGGGTTGAGTGATGAGCATGAGAGCTTTTTCTTCTATCCTCCCACTCCACTTTAAATGAGGTTTCTGTTTATTAATTTTCACATCATCCGTAACTTACCACCAGGCAAATGAGCTTAGAATCAGACCTGATTTTGGTTCATATATGAAGATTTACAGGTTTCTATAATTCCCCAAGCCTCGGTTTCCTCATCTGCAAATTTCTGTCTTAAAATGATTTTTTAAAAATATATTTTATTGATTATGCTATTACAATTGTCCCATTTTTGCCTCCCCTTTATTCCCCTTTGCCCTATACACCCCCTCCCACCATCATTCCCCCACCTTAGTTTATGTCCATGGGTCGTTCATGTAAGTTCTTTGGCTTCTCCATTTCCTATACTATTGTTAACCTCCCCCTGTGTATTTTCTACCTACCATTTATGCTACTTATTCTCTGTACCTTTTCCCCCTCTCTCTCTACCCACTCCCCACTCTCATGGAGATCACATGATAAACCTCCATGTGATCTCCATTTCTGTGATTCTGTTTCTGTTCTAGTTGTTCACTTAGTTTGTTTTTGTTTTTGTTTTAGGTTTGGTTCTTAATAACTGTGAGTTTGTTGTCATTTTACTGTTCATATTTTTGATCTTCCTTTTCTTAGATAAGTCCCTTTAACATTTCATATGATAAGAGCTTGCTGATGATGAACTCCTTTAACTTGATCTTATCTGGGAAGCACTTTATCTGCCCTTCTATTCTAAATGAAAGCTTTGCTGGACACAATCATCTTGGATGTAGGTTCTTGCATTTCATGATTTCAAATACTTCTTCCCAGCCCCTTCTTGCCTGCAAAATTTCTTTTGAGAAATCAGCTGACAGTCTTATGGGAACTCCTTTGTAGGTAACTCTCTCCTCTCTTGCTGCTTTTAAGATTCTTTCCTTATCTTTAATCTTGGGTGATGTAATTATGATGTGCCTTGGTGTGTTCCTCCTTGGGTCCAACTTCTTTGGGACTCTCTGAGCTTCATGGATTTCCTGGAAGTCTATTTCCTTTGCCAGCTTGGGGAAGTTCTCCTTCATTATTTGTTCAAATAAGTTTTTAATTTCTCGCTCTTCTAATTCTCCTTCTGGTACCCCTATGATTCAGATGTTGGAATGTTTAAAGATGTCCTGAGGGTTCCTAAACATCTCCTCATTTTTTTGAATTCTTGTTTCTGCTTTCTGTTCTGGTTGAATGTTTCTTTCTTCCTTCTACTCCAAACTGTTGATTTGAGTCCTGGTTTCCTTCCCATCACTGTTGGTTCCCTATACATTTTCCTTTATTTCATTTAGCATAGCCTTCATTTTTTCATCTAATTTGCGACCACATTCAGTCATTTCTGTGAGCATCTTGATTACCAGTGTTTTGAACTATGCATCTGATAGGTTGGCTGTCTCTTTGTCACTTAGTTGTATTTTTTCTGGAGCTTTGATCTGTTCTTTCATTTGGGCCATTTGTTTTTGTCTCAGCATGCCTGTTACGTAGTAAGGGGTAGAGCCTGAGGTGTTCATCAGGGTGAGGCAACCCATGTCGCTCAGTCGTGATTCTGTATGTGGGGGAGGAGTCCGAGAGGAAACAATGATGTTTGTTCCACTCTCTGCCAGTTTTCAGTCACTTCTTCCACTATGAACAAGCAAATTGGGCCTCTCTGGTGCTGACTCTCAGGTGGGTGGGCTTGTGTACGTTCTAGGACCCTGTGGGTCTCTCCAACGAACTCTCATGTGAGGCTGGGACTTTCTCGAGCTGCTGTCTCAACCCCCACAGGTGTTTTCAATCAGAGGTTTGAGGCTTTATTTCCCGGCACTGAAGACCTGGGTTGTGCAATCTGTCTCACTCCCCAGTTGTTCTGCCCAGTTTATCTGCATAAGAGTGTGGGACCACCCAGTCCACAATCCACCCCTCATCTGGTCCTCCAGCCGCCACCTTGCCGAGGGTACTCTCCACCCCAGCTGCCCGTCTCCACCCCTCCTACCGGTCTGGGTGAGTGTTTGTTCTTTAACTCCTCGGTTGTCAGACTTCCATACAGTTCAATTTTCTGTCAGTTCCGTTTTTGTTTTTTTTTCTTTAATTTGTTGTTGTCCTTCTTTTGGTTGTATGGAGGCACAATGTATCTACCTATGCCTCCATCTTGGCCAGAATTTGGTTGACTTTAAAATGATTATTGTAGGAATTACATGAGAGAATGCAGATAAAGTTTAGCATAGTGCTAACACAAGATAGACACTCTAAATGTTATCTATATTGGTATTATGACCACTATTTCTTCTCTAACTTAGTGTTGAACCCACGTAAAGAATTCGTCACCATAATTTAGCGGCTTAAAGCAACATGCATTTGTCATGTAGGTCAAAAGTCCAGCACAGCATGGCTGGGTCCTCGGCTTAGTCTCACCAGCTGAAATCAATGGGCTGTTTGGAAACTCCAAGGAAAAATCGACTTCTAAGCTCATTTACGTTGTTGACAGAATTTTGTCCTTGAGGTCATTGGGCTGAAGTCCTTGTTTCCTAGCTGGCTGTTCACTGAGGTCCACTCTGAGCACCCAGAGCTGCCTACATTCCTCATCCTATCCAATACATGAATCATCCCTTTGTCCAGTGTCCATGCTGTTAGTCACTTAGTAGCTTACCATCTGTCAGGTCAGCTGTCATGGTCTCACAGTGCTGTGTTCAAACACTCTTTCCTTTACTTAATAATGACCCCAAAGTGCAAGAGTAGTGATGCTGGCAATTCAGATATGCAAAGAGAAGCTGTCATATTCTTCATTTAAATGAAAAGGTATGCACGTATAGAAAAAAAAAACATGGTGTATATAGGATTCAGTATTATCTATGCTTTCAGGCATCCGCTGGGGGTCTTTGAACATATTCTCCATGGATAAGGCGGGGACTATGTAGCTACTCTGATACCAAATATTCACTTTTGTTTTTTTGCTTTTTTCCATTGAACATTAAAGCATGGACAATCCCTGATTATATTATGTCACTTCATAATCTTTTAATTGCTACATAATATCCCCTATGTGGATATAACTACAACTTATTTACCTTTTTAACCTATTATAGATGTTTATAGTATTTCTAATTTTTTAATATCATACATACTGTTTCAGTAAAGAGATGTTTGCATAAGATTTTTTTCTGTACTTACTATTATTTCCCTAAGAATGATTTGCAGAAATGAATTATTTTAAGCAAAAGACCAAAGATTTCACTTTGATCTTAACTCTGTACACTTTGGGGAAATTTGACAAATTTCCATTTGGTCTCTTTTAGAAGTCACTTCATTCCCCACTGCTGAAATTGAATTGGGGATAAAGCTTGTTTTAGTCACAAGCATTGGCCACCTTTGCACCCAGTAAAAGGAGGTTTGGTGCTCCCATGAAAGTCGGGAGGGAACAAAGGATGGGACAAAGACTACACCAGTGATGTCTGAAAAGATATTTCAAAGACAGTGACAACTGGGCAAATCCTTGAAATGTCAACCACAACAAAATGAAGAGAGTCTTAAACAAGAAGACTGCACGTGCTCAACACCACCGTCTCTTTCTGAGCGACCTTACCACTCATATGCTCTAGTACCTGGAGTTATGTGGGCCGTGAAATCTGAGAGCTCAGTGTCCCTTTTGTGTAACAGCAGTTTAAAAACATTTCTATGTCCCAAGCTGACCACGAGGAGATCATTTTAGATCACCTACATCAAAGAGATCTCCCTTTTCTTTTGGTTGTGCCTTGGCAGACAAAGGCCACAATCTCTGGCCATGTTTGCTTTTGTTTTTCATTTGGGCCCCGCATAGTACTGTCAGAACAAAAGATGGGCCGCAGCTGTTCTTCTGGGAGATTTATGTTCGTGTTGTCTGTTCCCCTCCATACCCTCATGAATGGAAAGCAGGCCCACATGGTGGATGTTAACCAGCATGGTGTAGTGAAAGTAGCATGACCTATAGAAGCAGCTAGATAGGGCTTCAAATGCCCATTCTTCCACATATTGGCTGTAGGGCCAGGGGCAATTTACTTAATTGTTATGAACCTTTGTTTTCTCATTGGCAAAATGAAATGGTTACCACACAGGCTGTAATTATATTGAGATGATGTTTGTAATAAACTGTCCAAGACTTTACTTGCCAAAATCAGGATGCCTCTTTGTCTCTAACTCTATCTCAGTACATTTAACCTCACCCCCACTCCAATCAAAAACTCCAAATTCCTTCTGGGAGTTTCAGGTGCATCTCCTTTCCACATTGAAACAAACTGGTCCATGGGCTTCTGCTTGGGCTTTCTGGGTATTTTATTCATTTTCTCAACAAATATTTATAAGTCTTAATAGGTACCAGGCACTGAGAATCAATGAGCAAGACAAATAAGCTTCCTGCTTTCACAGGGTTCTAGTGAGAGAGAAGGTGAGAAAGCAAGATAAGTATATTTCTATCAGGCAGGTACCAAGGAATGTGAAATAGGCCTGGGTTAGAAGATGTAGAATGGGGAAGATGATGGAGCCAAAGGCCTCTCTGGAACGGATGGTTGAGAATGTCTGTAGGCCACTTAAGCATTTGCTTCAAAACTGCTTCTGTTGATGCTTTCTTATGGGGAAGCCTATATGATCTGTGGAAGGAATGTGCCTCTCTCTTTTTTTTTTTTTTTTAAGATTTTATTTATTTATTTTAGAGAGAGGAGAAGGGAGGGAGACAGAGAGGGAGAGAAACAGCAATGTATGGTTGCCTCTCACATGGCCCTCATGGGGACCTGGCCTGCAACCCAGGCACGTGCCCTGACGGGGAATCGAACCGGGACCCTCTGGTTCCCAGCCCGCGCTCAATTCACTGAGCTACACCAGCCAGGGCAGGAATGTGCCTCTCTTATCCCCAACTCTGTTCCCTGCTCACCTCCCATCCCCCACCAACCCTGTTTAACTAAATCGTGTGGTTCCCAAAGCACTAAATGTCCCAGTCTTTTGTGAAACCAGAATCTTTAGGTTCTCACCTTACCTCTTCTAGTCCAAAACATTCGAAGCATTCGCTTGGACACATTTCTTCTTTATCCCTTTCCTCCTCAGACTTCTTTCACTCTTCAAAAACAACTCTTTCTTCCTCAGGACACAACAAAAGCTCTCTGACTGACTGTTCATGCAAGTGGGTGCCTTCACCTGGGGGGACTGTGTCCCCAACCCAGGTGCCCCAGTAGAAATTTTAGCCTCAGGGGCAGACCCTGAGGTGAGAGCAAGAATACCTGGGTCTGATGTGAGCTTTCCTACCTGCTGGCTTTGCAACTGTGGGCAAATTACCTAACCAACTGCTGCCTTAGTATCCTTATCTGTAGAAGGGACTAGACTAAAAGCTCTACCTCATGAACTCCTTGTAAGAAGGGAACAAGATAGCAGACAAAGTGCTTCTAACCATGACTATGTGAAGGAAAAAGACTTTCACTGGTGGCTTCATCACAAGGATTCAACCCGAATCCTAATGGAAGAGAGAGAGACAGAAAGGAAGGAGGAAGGGAGGGAGGGAAGGAAGGAAGGGAGAAAAAAAGAAAGAAAGAAAAGGAGGAAGGGAGGGAGGAAGGAAGGGAGAAAGAAAAGAAAAAGAAAGAGAGAGGAAGGAAGGAAGGAAGGAAGGAAGGAAGGAAGAAAGAAAGAAAGAAAGAAAGAAAGAAAGAAAGAGAAAGAAAGAAAGAAAAAGAAAGAAAGGCAAAAGATAGCAGGAATCAGAATTTGATAGTTGGCATCTGGGTAGGAGGAGGTCCTATGTGAAGCGTAGTGACCAGGCCTCATTAGGGTAAGAGAATTTCTCAAGGCTTAACTGTTTATAAAGTCAAGAAAACAGTCAATTAAATGCCAGTTGAAATAAGAAAGCCTGCCTCTGGGTAAATTGCAGAAATATTTTTGGTTGGGGGGCAGTTGGAAGAATTTCCCTTAAAGAATGTTATTTGATTTGCTCTCAGTTCAACTCCCCCCACCCTGCAATAAGACAAAAAGGCCTAGGGACTTCCTGGGGCAGCCAGCTATACTGTAATAAGTCAGTGACTTAATCCCTCTCTTTAATGAAGCTCATTTGCTCTTTGCCCAGGGAAGCTAGCAGTCCTTTGCTTAGTAATTTAATTGCTTTTTTCTTCACCATTTAAAGCCAGCTTTGCAGGTACAGGCACGGGGCTTATACTGTGCCTTAAATAATGTTTAAGTGGGAGGCAATGCCTTACCTGAGTGGACTGGGCACTAAAGGGCATGGGGTTGTCTCCAGAGCGCCCCGCAGGGAGGAACCAAGCCTTGGAGACTGCTCCAATTGTGTTCCCTCGGTAACCAGACTGCCCCGAAGCTGTTTTCAAACTGTAAAACCCATAAAGTGAAATTTATTGCACATTGCTGTATTTTACTAGAGTTAGAGGGTTCAGATAAAATTTACTGGATAGATGTAAAAGTCTGTCGATAGGAAAATGAACTGTTTTCACAGGCACTCTCATTGAGCGGTTTTGATCACTGTACTGAATCCAGGCCGTGTGAGAAGGGTTTCCTCCTGCTTCAGCATAATTGAGGGCAGGTACACGCAACCACCACCTTTGCAGCCTCTGGCTGAGGCTGACAGGCATAAGCTGACCTATGACTCAAGGACCTCAACCATCTCTGCCACTGCTAACACTCAAGGTCTGAGACAAAGCACTTTGCCATTCTTTCTGTTCTCTGCAGAGTGGGGTCACAGATGGCGATGGTGACGGGAGGCCAGCACACTGAGGACTGAGGACAGCGTTCTCTGGACAATGCAGATGGGCACAGAGGGGCGGTTGTAGGGTGGGAAAGGGAGTGGTGGGGTCACCCAGGAGCTAAAAAGGGCATTTAATTGGGCAGGACTTTTAAATTCTCCTGGGATGTTGCCCTAATGATCAGAATTCAGCATAGCTCATGAAAAGTGCTGTGAGGAGGTAATAAAAGCCCCATTTCTCCCAAGATCTTGCTCTAGCTGTCCTCTTCACAGTCTAACAGAGTGAGAGAAAGAAAGATGGAAAAAGGGGGGCAGGGAGGACAGAAGGAAATGAAGGAAGAAATAAAGATAGAAAAAAAGGCAAAAAGAGGGAAGAGAGAAAGAAGGAATCAAAGATATTCTTTTAGGAAGAGAAGTCTTCCCTGATTGAATTTGTTCCCTGCTATATGTTTCCTGAACACTGGGGCTGAACAGTAAACAGTCCTCATTTGAGACGTGTCTCTATGTGGATGTCTCTAAGGACCGGGTAGTGTTTTCCAAAGTGTAGAATGCCTGCTAGTGATACGCAAACTATTTTAGGTGAGACACGAATGAATTTATTTCAGTACTCATGATTTGTTTTAAGGCAGATTAGAAAAATACTGGTTTTCTAACAGTGACCAAAAAATCTATTTTCTAAAACAAATATATTTAGTAAATAAATAAGTCTGAATAAAGGAAACAATAGCAATCGATGACATCATGCAAAACGTATTAAGTGGTGCTGCAATGTCTGAAGTTTGAAAAACATTAAGTGTCACTGGAAGGGGTCTGAGCCTGGAGCGGGTCTGTCTGGGGTCGGCCTGCTGTGTGCAGGTTCTTGACCTCACGCAGGAAAGATCCCACAACACGAGTCCAGGTGATTTTGAGAGTATGTTTGTTAAAGCTGGGGATAGAAACAAAGGAAGGGCTTAGTGTAGAAGCAGCAGCAGGGAAGCCTAGGCAGTACTGCTTCAGCCCCTAGAAACATTACAGGCAAGTGTGGACTCGCTGGCAAGTAAAAGTTGCAGTGACAGAAATGGCCAAGGGGACCTTGGGACATGTTCAGGGGATTCGCCCAGGATGAGCTGCTGCTACCTGCTCCTCCGTGGTTGCAAGTCTCCTGGGGACCCTTGGAGCTTAGGAGAAAGAGAGCAAAAGTAGGGGAAATGAGAGAAGAAGGGGTGCTGGCATGCTCCAAGGAACGCACTGCACAACCTTGCTTTATCTTGAGGGTTTTTACCTGTTTTCTAAAGGTGGGAATTTTAGGGGAGTTCTGAGGGGAGGATCTCAATACAATACTCATCAGCTTCCCAGGTATGCCCTTCTATATGCTGATTCATCAAAACAAGTGCATAGAGGCGTCAGTCATTCCCTGGTCAGTTCTGCTTTCAAAGAATGTTACCAGAGGTGGGTCATGACCAAGGCGCGTCTACGCACATGGTCTGGAATGTGCAAACCATTTGCTCCTAAGCGTCCTTGGTTAAGGAATATAAGACCTTGCTCTTTATCATCAGGCTGTAAATTGCTCGGCCAGTTTGTTCAGCTCTCTGCCTCAGTCTCCCCATTCCACTTGTCCAGGAATTCCACTTGTCATCCCAAATGACTTATTTTTACAGGTGAGAAAAATGGATCGGAAAGGAACTGAAGTGACTCACTCAGATTGTTGGTGACTAAACCAGGCCTAGAGTCCTAGGCTCCTGCTTTTAAATTCATCCCTTTCTCTCACACAGCATATTTCTCTTCCTACAATTTGTCCATAGCTGCACAGTTAGCTGCCCAGTCTCCTCCAAGTGAAATTTCTAAGCATTTTCTTTCTGTAAATTTCAGTGACTTATTTCAAAATACAGAATAGCTGGGAAATCATTTGTTATTTCATTAACTTAAAGCCAGATAATGGAACAAAAATTGGATACAAGCCACCCCCAGAGAAGCACAGTATCTTTTTTTCAGCATTAATTTTTTTTTCACAACTCATAGATTTGGGAGTTTATGGGTAGAAGGAGGAATAGAAGAGAAAGCATCATAGGAGATCGATACTTTTTTCACTTTATAACTCTTGAACCAGTGGAGTTGTATCTTTTTCATATTTACCCTCAGTAATTACTTTAGCAATGGACATGATCTGTATCGATTGTAGTAATAAGTCATGAATATATTTTATTAGAGAATGAAAGCTACATTAAATTAAATACTGTTGAATTGCAGAGAAAATGGTTGAAGAAATTCACTCCAGGGCTGAGAGATTATATGTCAAGTTGTGACCTAAAGTGAATTTTTATAGCTAAATTATAAACCCTTGGAAATACTGAGACATTTACTTGCAGTTGGCATCTTTACAATTAGATCAAGAGAAGTACCACCTTCAGAGATTACCAGATTTGCTTAGTGGCAGATGCAGTTTGGGGTACATCCAAGGAAATGGGGAAAAAAGCTGTGATAAAAAAGAAACTTCATGCTTTTTATACCATCCAATGGATAAAGGAGAAAAATGGTCTCAGTACCAAGACAAAGAGAAGTGGGGACGGCAGGGTGAGTACAGAAAGCCAAGAGGGCGGTGGGGGAGAAATAGGGACCTGTGACAGGAGAAGCAGTTGAGAAAGGAAGGAGAGCGAAGCATCAGGAGAAGCAAAAATTTGAAAAGGAAGAGCAATGGGGACCGTGTGAACATCAAAGGAAAGACAACAGGTTAGAACCTAGTAAATGTTATTGAATAAAATAAGAGTCCATGAATCAACACTGATCCAAATTAACATATACATAAATTAAAGAGAAATAAAAACTCTTTCTCATACTAGAATGCCAACTAATGAATATGGAATGAATGAAGAAAGTGTGAAATCACCATTTGACAACCAGCATAGGAATAATTGATTCAGGTAAGAATCATCAACACACCAGCTAAAAATAATGGGTTAAATTTTGCTAAGAAATGGGATATTTGCATTTCTCAAAGTAGCTCTCTGAGATACAGGAGTGGGCAAAAGTAGGTTTACCATTGTTCATATGGAAAAAAACAATAATAAATAACAATACAATAATCAACTCTGTGTTTTGTGTACTCATGACTGTAAGGCTCCTTTTGCCCACCTCTGTAATGTGATTTATATTAAGAAATATATTAAGAAATATATATTTGGTTTCTGGCACCAGGGCTCCTAAAACCCCTGAAATTTCCTAAGTATTGAGAGGACAAAGTTGTTTCTGGTTATGGTAATGAGGTGGCTTTGAGACCCCACCTAAGGTTGGGGGCTGGTTACAGGGTAACCAATCACGAATAGAGGGTTGAAACTTTTACTACCGGGATTCAGCGAGGGAAATGGGGCTGGAGGTTGAATCAATCACCAATGGCCAATGACTTGATCAAACATGCCTGTGTAATAAAGCCTCCATACACACCCAAAAGGGGGTGGTTGGAAGAGCTGCCAGGCCAATGAAGCAGAATGTTTCCCAGTATCCCACACTAGGCCCCAAACTCCATGAGGAGAGAAGCTCCTTTGTCCGCAACCTCATCCTAGGTATCTCCTCAGCTGTTTGTTGATTTCCTTTATCTGTGTACAGCGTGTTATGGACTGAATTGTGCTCTTCTCCTTTCAAAGTGTACATGCTGAATCCCTAATCCCCAATGTGACTGTATTTGGAGAGAGGCCTTAAAGGGGGTAATAAAGGGGATAATTAATGTTAAATGAGATCATAAAGGTGGGGCCTTAATCTGATAGGACTGGCATCCTTATAAGAAGAGGAAGGGACACCAAGAGTATGGTGCCATGTGAGGACACAGCAAGGAGGTGGCCTTCTACAAGCCAGGAAGACATCAGCAGAAACCAATTCTGCTGCACTTTAGTCTTAAACATCAGCCTCCAGAACTGTGAAAAAATAAATTTCTGTTGTTCAGGCCTGTAGAATTTTGTTATTGCAGCCCAGGCAGACTAATACAGAGTATATATTATAAAGAAAATTAAGATTATACTACATACAAATTTTGTATCTCTCCTTTTTAAATTATTACAATTTTGCCAAAAATTTCAATATTCTTTGAAACTATGATTATTGAAATAGATATGTAATATTTCATCATATCAATATACCTTGGATTATTTAATCTTCTATTGAATATCTAAGTTTCTTCTGATTATTAAAAAATACTACCATAAGCATTATTATAAATTAATATTGACCTATATTTCTAGTACTTTATTTATAAAACATTCTGACAGGTAAAGAAAAGTTTAAAATTTTTATATAATATAAAATTATTTTCCAAAATTATTAAACCAAATTTCACTCACATTTATTGTATTTCTAGTAAAAGTAAGACTTTTTATATGTTTATTGGCCATTTGATTTCTTCTTTTGTGAATTGTCACTATCCTTTTATTATCTTTGCAGTTGGTGGTTTTATTTTTTTATTGATTTTTAAGCACTCTTTACATATTAGAGATAGTAACTTCTTTCTCTCATTTGTTTTAAAACTTTACATTTTACTTTAATGTACTTTTGCAAATATTTAATCCTACCTTTACCTAATTAAACCCATAAGTATGTTCTCTCTCCAGCAAAAGGGACTGTTATTTCTCTGTGTTCCTTTGATTAGTTCTAATAACCACAAAAGGTCTTCCAGGCACTGCAAACCCTTGTATAATTTGGTTCATTATGACAAAGATTTTAAGGTAGGGTAAGTCAAAGCATGTTCCCTGAACCAAGCTTTGTTCAATGAAAAACTGATGTGACACAGTTAACCTCTAACCTAGTCCTCATTCTGTTCTCTAACTCTAACACTATGTAGGAACACTGCAGTGGTTTGAAGTACGGACTTAAATGTGTCCAGAATTTCCAATTACCGGGAGAGGGATTCAGCCCAACACTTTCAAAGCTTGACATGAAATAGCTGCCTTATTTGAAAAGTGTGGTTTTAATCTGTGCCACAGCAACATTCTGTCTTTGAGTAAGATAAATAATTAACTTTCAAACTCTTGTGGGGACTTCGTCTTTTATTCTACGAAGGAATCGTGAATCTGTGCCAAACGTATATGTGTTTCAAAATCATCCAACTGTGATGTGAGAATAATATATATTAACATTATTAGAAAAACATAAAGGGAACTATAAAAACGGAGTCAAACTTAAAGGGGCATGTAGTAATTGAACATAATAATGTGCCAAGCTTTGTGCCGCGATCTGAAATCCTAAAGATCGTACGTGTTTTATGTGCTTTTTACATATTTTCAGCAAGGCTTCTTTTCCTGCCCTGTTTGTGACTGAACAGACATATTCATATTTGAAAGGATTGTTGTTTATGCAAACCAAATCACAGAGAAAATACAGGAGGGCGCATTACTTGGGTGTATTTTAAAGTCTCTAAATTTAGAAATTAGAAGACTTGTGTTCAAATGCAGCACATTGCCTTTAGCCTCGGGTGGGTTACCCTACATCTCTCTCCTCAATTTTTATTTGTGAGGGTGGAAATAATAGTTGTTTTTCCTCTCTTAGAAGTTCACTGAGTAGTAAAATTCCATAAAAGCACCAACAGGACTTACAACGTATAGACTCCATGAGACCAAAATTTCTCCTGCAAATAGGTTTTGTCTGGCCTACACTTAGGACACACTCTTCCCAACTTAACCTCCCCTCCCCTTCTGAATGCCTTCTACCCTCCCGGCTCCCCCCCTGCCCCCCATCTCTGCAAACATTTGTGTGTGGGACCACATTGTTTTCTAAAGTACAGTATACAGACAACCTGTATATAGGCACTTATTTAAGAAAGCAGTGACCTGGGTCTTAACCCAGACCTACTGAATCAGAATCCCTGGAGAATGGGGCCTAGCAATTGGTGCTTTTAATAAGAACCACTGGGCAAATGTGAGAGACCAGACCCTTGTTTTTCATTTTTAAAAGATCAACCATTATGCATGCATAGAGTCTTCAGGGAAATTACAAACACTCTCACAGCCACAGGCAGAACGATCTAGAAGAGACTAGCTTAGAGTCTGACCTAATTGTATACTTTTCATGAATAACATTAAACATGAATTGGAATAGGCTTGGGAAACATACAGGGTCCAGCAAAAATAATGCCAGGCCCTGTATAAAAAATCTTTTATTATAAAATCATAAGCATGTAATTCTATAACATAACAATAGCACACTCAAGCACAGCATATGACATTTTAGGTGAAATGTTCTAATTAAAACTATAAATTATTACACCCACATTGTTACCCTACCAACCCCACTCCAGCAGCCATTACTTCTGCCAGATCCTGTATTTGATCTTCCTCAAATTCCTCACCTGTAACAGCAGCACTTGGATCTGTAAGGCCTGCCCCCAATGCTTGTAACTCAATGGACAGCCTCCTTTCAGAATGTGAAGAGTTGGTGTACTTAATCCACTATTCTCCCTTCTTGTGGGAATGGAATCCTAGTTGGACTTTGGGAACCATCATTCAAGGTGGGACCATTTATCAAGGTCCCATGACCCACACTTGGCCAATCAAGTGTTCTCTGTCTGGAATTGTCGTCTTGGATGGGGCAACTCTAGGGCAGAAACTAGACAAAGCTCAGCACCGTGAGGAGCCCGTCCACAGCTCCTGTATGAAGGCCCTGATCTGCCACGATTGTGTCCTTCATTCTTCAGCTTTTCCTTTTCATCTATGGGCCACGGCAGATCGTTGCAGCTACATTGTATTTTTATTTTTTTCACTTGAGTTAGCCAATGACAGTGTCTGCTCCCAGAGAAATTCAATTCATTCTCCTGCAGATAAGTTGGCCTCCTCTCCCAGCATTTATACAGCATCATCCACTGGGAGGCTCTGGTCAGAGAAGGGGTGAGAGGAGGCACTCCTGCAGAAGAATTTGACCCTCCCAGCTGATGCCTTCAATTAGCTGGGCTTTATAATTCTTGTTCAACTCCCCTGATGCAGTCTGACAGTCTGAGGAATACTGTTTCTCCACGATAAGAAAGCCTTTGCCTTAGGGAGGAGGGAGAAGATTGAATGGAAGTCTTTTATATTCACTTGAACCACAATTGTTTTGCTGACACAGGGCGAGGTATTAACAGGGTTTTGCTGTTGGGGAATTAAAAGCCATTTGGCCCAGCCCTTGTTCTGACATTTCTCATTTTTAATATTGTGGTTTAAATGCAGTAGCATGGGGTTAAAAAAAATGAAAATGTGCACCCTGACCTATATGGATATTCAAATGTCCACGTGACTGTGGCATTTGGGGAATATCCCAATTTAAAAGGCTTCCACATTCAGCCTTCTAGCCAGCCTTCTTCATCTCCCTTGACCCTCTCATACTCTCTTTTTGGGGCTTTCTAGTCTATCCTACAGCATCTGGTTCTCTTCCCCAGATATGCATTCAAATCGGTTGAAGAGTTTTTCAAAATATTGATTCTTTACCTGAATCACAGAGATGCTTCTTTAATTGCTGTGGAATACCTTCTGCCTATCAAGATTTATGGTGCCCTCCTCCTCCAAGTGATTCTAGTATACAGTCACATTTGAAAATTTGTGTTTAAGGCAGGTATTGGCAAATATGGCCCACAGGCCAAATCCAGCACCAATTTTATAAATAAAACTTCACTGGAGCACAGCCACGCTCATTCAATTGCACATCGCCTAGTGGTGCTTTCGTGTTGCCGCAGCAAAGTTGAGGTGTTGTGACGGACACTTTATTGCCTGTAAAACCTAAAATACTTCTTAGTTTAGTTTTCAATCTCTGCTGTGGAGCTGTGGTTCTCAAACTTACATGTGCATCAGAATCACCTTCTTCATCTCGCAAAAACACCTCACAGGACCCCACCTCCAGAACTTCTGATCCCTAGAATTTGCATTTCTAACAAGTTCCCAGGTAACAGCATTGTTTCTCAAACCGTGATCATTGCTGAGGTTCTTGTTAAAATGCAGGTTCTGATTCGGTCAGTCTGGAGTGAGTCCTGAGGTTCTATGTTTCTAACAAGCGCTGGGTGATGCTGACGCGGCTGCTCCGTGTGCCATTCTTTGCAGGAAACGCTTTTGGTTTCCTGCCTCTATACCTTTGTTCACAATGTCCTCTCTGCTTGCAGTGTCCAATTTTTACCCATCTTCAATCTTCCTCTTCTATGAGAAGATGCCCAGAGTTTGTGGCTGTTTTTAAAAAAATTTCATTAGAACTCCATGTGTGCCTTTCATATGCTACCTTTCACTTTTTACCTTGTGTTACGATTATTTACGTTCTATCTATTCCACTAGACAGAAATCACCTTGACAAGCATTTGAGACATGGCAAGGGAAGTTATTAGAAATGTGTAAAGATGAGGATCAGGTAGCAAAATCTCCGGGCTACCTTGCTCTAAGGGAACTTTGCTGTGTGGTGGAGATCTGGAGCTGCTTACAGTCACGATCCTGTCCTGTCTCATATAAAAGTCTAAATCACCGAAGAGCCTGTGTTAAGTGTTCCAGGGAGAGTGGGGGAGGACAGTGCCTTTGAAGACCAGGAGAGGGAAAAGTCCAGGCTTTTGTTGTCCACACTGAGGAGGGAGGCAGCAGAGACCCCCCCAACCCTCGCCGCCAGCAGCACCCGGAGTGGTAAGAGATGCTCAGAGGGGAGCAGCTGTGTGGTGTCTCTGGAGAGACTGGACGCTGAGCACTGAAGCTCCCAGGCCTGGTAAAGTCTTCCTGGCTCACGGGTGGCTTAGCCATAGAGAGGTATACAGCTTCAAGGAACAATAGGGATTTGACCAGTGCTGTGTCTACCGTGCACACGGTGTGAATGTGTAATTCCCTTGCATTCCAGGCACCACATAAGCTTCTCAAATTCTTGTAAAAACCCAAGGCAAGCCTGATTTCCTGCTGATCAAAGAGAAGGAGCCTTGAGATCAAATTTCAATTTATCTAAAGAAACTGCACAGGTATGATGTATATATTTTTGCAAACCTGAGTTTGTGGACTATGATCCACAGTCATGTAGTAATTTTAGAAGTATTAGTGAAAGGAATAACTAGAAAATTGGCAGAGATTTATCTATGAGGATGTTTGCATTATAGAGTTAGTTTTTGGAAATGTTATAAAAGGATTATAAAACAACAAAAATGGACAATTATTACAAACCCTGTGCAGAAGATTTTTTGATGACATGAAAATTTATTCTCAGTATTTGGTTTAGGGCAAAAAGATCACAAAACAGCATATGCAGTCTGATCTCAACCTTGTCTGAAAATACTGCATGCCCATAGGCCCCAAAATGCTGGCAAGATAACATAAAATATTAATAGTGGTTAACACTAGGTAGGGAGATTAGGAGTCATTTTAATTTTCCTCTTTGTGGATTTTTTAATTTTCCAACATTTTGACAGTTAAAATTTATATATTCTATATATCAGAAAAAAGTTTAAAGGTCATTTTAAAAGTAACTGAGTTTTAAAATCCAAAAACTCTCACTTTGGTGCCACAAGTACTCAAATTTCATGGCATTGCTATGAAATATTATTTTATTGAACTTATTTAGGTGACATTGGTTAAGAAAATTGTATAGGTCACAGGTGTACAATTCTATAATACATCATCTGTATATAGTATTGTGTGTTCACCACCTTAAGTAAAGTCTCTATTCATCACCATTTATCCCCCCTTATCCTCTTCTACCTTCCCCTACCCCCTTATTTCTCTGGCAAACGCACAGCCATCAAAAACTAAAAACATTTCCCTTAGGATCAGAAACAAAACAAGGATGTCCTCTTTTACCACTCTTATTCAACATATTACTGGGAGACCTAGCTACAGCAATCAGACAAAAAGAAGAAATAAAAGACATCCAAATTGGAAAGGAAGAAGTAAAATGGTCATTATTTGCAGTGACATGATACTGTATATAGAGAGCCCTAAAGACTCCACAAAAAAAAACTACTAGAATTGATAAATGAATTCAGTAAATATCCAGGGTACAAAGTAAATATCCAGGAATCAGACACCAATAATGAACTATCGGAAAGGGGAAACTAAGAGAACAATCTCGTTTATAATTGTATCAAAAAATAAAAGACCTTGGAATAAATTTAACCAAGGATGTAAAAGACCTATACTCAGAAAATTATAAGACCCTAAAAAAAGAAATTGAAGAAGATCAAAATAAGTACAAGCTTATACCGTGTTCATGGATAGAAAGAATAAACACCATTAAAATGTTTATACTACCCAAAGCAATCTATAGATTCAATGCAATTCCTATCAAGATACAATGGCATATTTCACAGAACTAGAACAAATATTCTAAAAATTTATGTGGAACCAAAGAGACTCCAAATAACTTCAGCAATCTTGAGAAAGAAAAACAAAGTTGGGGGACTCATGCTAGCCTGTGTAAATTATACTACAAGGCCATAGTAATTAAAACAGCATGGTACTGGCATTAAGACAGACATAGATCAATGGAACAGAATAGAGAGCCCAGAAATAAACCCATGTCTTTATAGTTAATTAATATTGGACAAAGAAGAGAAGAATATACAATGGGGTAAGATAGTCTACTCTACAAGTGATGTTGGGAAGATTGGACAGATATGTGCAAAAAAATGAAGCTAATGAGCTTTTAAAAGCTATACTTATATGACTTAATCTAAAATGTTTCACCAACTGCTACTGCCCCATGCCTGCTCTCTTGTTTTTAGTAACTCCTGTCTCTAGATGATCATCCACCTGGCTGCTCTAGTTAGCTTCTTAAAGCATAGGGACTCAGTGCTGAGGAGAAGTTCAAGTCTGTGTTTAAACCTCAGCTCTGCACTGTCTACCAGTATGACTTCACTGATCTTCAACTTCCTTATCTGTAACATGGAGTGATAATAGAAGTTACCTCCAAGGTTGTGATAAGGATTACCACTCTATGAAACCTTTAGCACAATTATGTCACTTCCATTCTCTTAGCATTAAATTACTTCCTAGGTCTATGTCTTTTTTTCTTATGTGAAAAATGTTGTTTAACCTTGCATCAGGAAAATGCAAATTAGAACCAGGATGAGATAATATTACATACCAACCAGATCAGAAAATCCTTTAAAAAATGACAATTTAAGCCCAGCTGGTGTGGCTCAGTGGATTGAGCGCGGGCTGGGAACCAGAGGGTCCCGGTTCGATTCCCAGTCGGGGCACATGCCTGGGTTGCGGGCCAGGTCCCCGGTGAGGGCCATGTGAGAGGCAACCATACATTGTTCTTTCTCCCTCCCTTCTCCTCTCTCTGAAAATAAATAAATAAAATCTTAAAAAAAAATGACAATTTAACATATTGAAAAGGACATGGAGTAATGGAAACTCCAATAAATTGCTGGTTGTTATAAACTGACACCGCCCCTTAGGAAAACAGGTTGGCATCATCTAATAAAGTCAATGACATGCAACCTTATCAGCCATCAATTCTACTCTTAACTATATGTCCTAGAGAAAGTTGTGTACAGGTAAATCAAAGAACACATTGAGAATGTTTACAGCAGCACTGTTTTGACTGAATCGGGTCCTCTCCAAAATTTACATAATTCATATGTTGAAGCCCTAATGCTCAGTGTGACTATATTTGGAGATAGGGCCTTTGGGGGGGAATTAAGATTAAATGGGGTCATAGGATGGGGCCCTAATTCAATAGGGCTTGTACCCTTATAAGAACAGGAAGAAACAAGCTCTCTCTCTCTGTGATTGCTCAGAGAGAAGGATTCTTCAGAGAAATAGAACCAATAGGATATACATCCATCCAATAGAATGTATATAATTGTGTGTGTATATACATATATATGCATATACATACATACATATATATACACACACATACATAGAGGGTGTGGCAAAAGTAAGTTTATGGTTGGAAGTATGTGAAACACACTTATTCTTGTATTACTTTGATTAATTATTGTATTAGTTTCTATACAAAAACCTGTAAATGTACTTTTGCCCCACCCTGTGTGTGTGTGTATGTGTGTGTATACATACAGGAAGAGGGGGAGAGAGAGAGAGGCCAAACTAAATTAAATTTTTTTCTGGCTACATACCTAAGTGTAAGACTATTTTTTAGAAAGGCAAGAAAATTGATTACCATAAAAATCAGGATAGTGATTTACCTCTAGTGGGGCAGAGAGGGTGTTGTGTTAAAGAAAGAAGGCAAAGGGGTCTTCTGGGTTGCTAGGCATATTGCATTGTATTGACTTTGGAAATATTTACATAAGGATTCATTTCGTAATCATTTATTATACTGACATTTATGACTCATGCACATTTCTGTGTGAGTGTTCTATTTCACATTTTCAAACACTGAACATGTATTTAGGGGAATGCCAGGAATGCGGCACCCTAAAGGTGTTCCCGAGGTTTCATAATCCCAATTCCTGTCTGGCATCAGTCCTCCTCCCCTGGCAGGACTTTTTGGGCTCTATAGATTCAGACAGAGGAAGTGGGGCCAGACTTTCTCTTCTGGCCTAGGGCACAATCTGGAACTGTGGAAAATTCTGGAGCAAAAGTCAGCACACCTATGCTCTCAGAGAGAGTAGAGCTGTTGGAAATCTTTGGCATTCCAAGAGCAAAAGTGGTGCCTTCCCACAAAGGTATTCCAGAGAAATCTCCCTTTCTCT
Organism: Micronycteris hirsuta; assembly: GCA_004026765.1. Taxonomy (NCBI): domain Eukaryota; kingdom Metazoa; phylum Chordata; class Mammalia; order Chiroptera; family Phyllostomidae; genus Micronycteris; species Micronycteris hirsuta. The sequence continues at coordinate 54,412 of PVJI01005332.1, read as the reverse complement.
TTCCCCAGGGAGCCCCAGATAGGGATTGACACCTTCCAGCAGGTTTTAACTAGCCATGAGACAGAGATAACTTTGCATCTCACTACTCACAGAAATGCGTACACTGGGAGCTCAGTCTGAGCCCTCCGAATAGGCATAGGCAAACCATAATTTCTGTAAAGAGTTCTAGTGGCCAGAGAGAAGAAAACTAGACATAATATCCAGTGGATCTTTAATAAATACAGCTGTTAAATAGATGGGCAATTACTAAGACAATGCAACAAAAATAATGCAAGAAATTAGGAGATTTTATTTTAGCCACTAGAGAATCTGAGGGCCTAGATGTCATGCTTTTTTAACTAAAAATTTAATTTATAAATTGAACGAGAGGACTAATTAGTATCCCAGCATATCAAGTGGCATACATATCCCAAAATATTGTAAAACTACAAAGATGGGAATCATGAAGGAAAAGATAGAGGATGTGGAAGATGTCTAAACATGAATAATAGAAGGAGAAGGAGGGAAACAAAAAACACAGATAGAAGAGGGGCAATATGTAAAGTCCTTCTGCTTAAAATGATGAGTCTGATGAGTAAAAGGCCTCACTAAATTCCAAGTGTTGTTTGAGAGAAAATAACTATTTTAAAAAAATTGCTCTGGCATTAAAATGACATCTATGAATGATTGAGAAAGGATTTACAGTCATTCAGCACCAGGAGGTTGGGAAGATATTTGTACACATGAAAAAGTTCAAAGAATTTAATGCCAATATGCCTCTTTTAAAGAAAACATTTACATTAAAAAATAATAAATGAGTCAGAACCAAGAACTCAAAATAGAAGAGAAACAGTAAACCTTGCAAAATATGTAGCTCAAAAAAAATCACCTGAACTCATTGACATATGAGCTATATAAGGATTCTTAAAACTTAAGAGCCATATTTCAAGGGAAGACAGCAATAGGTTGGAACTAAATATTTTAAACTATCTTAGCAAAACCCGAGTTGTCAAAGTGGTAGAGATAGGGAAAGAACCAACAAGAACAAACAAACTAGTATAAGAATAGATCTTCTTGGAGGGGGGAGGGGAGGGAGAGGATGCAAATAACTGTAATTGAACAACAATAAAGTAATTAAAAAAAAAAGAATAGATCTTCTTGAAGAGGGATGTTTGGTTGGGAAAGAGAGAGCTAGTATCTTGTTTTCACATGAAAATTAGAAAGATGAATTTGATTATGGATTTAAGGAAAAGAAATGGAATGGGAAATACAGTTGCTTTTCTGAATTGATAGATGCAGGTGGGGTTGCAGGGGTTGGAATAGTTTGTTTGCTCAAATCAGAAAAAAGAATGACAGATGAATGTGGCCACTAATTGATCTTGTTTCTATCTTTGCAATGATTGAAACACAAAGGACAATAAAGTTTTTTAAAAATAAAATAAAGGCAAAATATTATTTAATTAATTAACAATTAATAGAAAATATGTACCATTAACTTTGCATTTTCAAGTTGAGCAAAAATTTTGGCTCTAAGCTTTCTCACTTTTCCTTTTGGTGCAAAGATATTTTATGTTTTGATGCTTTGTAGGTTTTTAAATTGCCTAAAATAAGTTTTGTAACAAAATATATTGTATATATTGAAAAGTACTTTATAGGATGTAGTATACAGTTTTTTAAAAGAGCCTACATATATATATATTTTTTTTTTAGAGAAAAATATGACAAAAAGTACCCACAAAAAATGAAAAAAGCTTGAGAGTAAGGGAATGGGCAAAGAGAAAACAGGCAAAGGTAAACAGTAAGAAAAAAAGAGTGACAATATTGAAATCACATAATGAATTTAGTTTAAAAATAGTAGACAGACACTTGTCATAAACTTTTATGCATCATAATAAATAGTGCAGCTGAATATAAAGCAAAATGCATAGAAATACCAGTAATATTTAATTAAAATTCAAAATAGTAGTACCCTTTAATTCAGAATTTGACAGTTGTGTTAGAACAAAACTGAGGAAGTATATAAAAGAAATTATTAATACAATTTTATAGCTTTAAATAGAAAAATACATTGTGTATATATCCATGGAATATTTATAAGAATTAATACATACTTGGCCAAAGAAACTGTATAGGACATTTTCTATGGCCAAATATAATTGAGATAAGATTAAGTAATTTTTTTAAATACAATGAAATAATTTATAAAAGATTTTGGATCAAAAGAGAAATCAAATATGAAATTACAAATGGTCTATAAAAGAGTAAAAATGAAAATACTTCATCAAACACCAAGGATCACAATAACATCTGAGTTCAGGGGAAAATGTATAGCCTTCAGTGTTGCACAGAGTAAATCCTAAAATGGAAAAGGGAGGGGAGGAAGTGAATACTTATTAAGAATTTTTTAATTTACTAAGTTATTAGAAAAAATTAAACAATGAAATCTACCAAAAATAGTAGATGAAAACTAATACAGATAAAAGCTAAAATTGATTAAAGACAAAAACAAAGAGCATATATATTAAAAAGCCGATTATTGATAATACTAAATTTTTTTCTAAACCCAGAAAGCCCAATAAGAAAAGTCAGAAGGAAAAAGCAAAAGTATACGCGATGAGAAATGAGATGGAAGAAACAATTACAGATAGAAAAAAGTAATCAAGAGAATGCTCAGAAAGGCCCTTGCAACCCTGGCAGCAAATCAGAGGAAAGGGGTGATTTCTTTGTAAATGCTAAGTCCTGAGCACAATGCTTTACATGTGAGTTTAATAATGTCACCTATCATTATTATTGTTATTAGCATATCACATTCCAGTATTTCTACCAGTTAATTATAAGATAAAACTCAAACTTCCCTATCTGAGAAAAATTGCCAGGAACTGTCAAAGGGTAACCATCATCCTCATTACTAGCAAACATTTATGGAGCAACATCACATCCAGTGCCTGCTGTCATTCATTAAAATATAAGAGATGACGTCTTCCTGCCAAGAACTTAAAATATTTAGGAGCTGGTAAGTACACATGAGTAATTTGTTCAAGTTTGAGGCTCAAGAGCCAAAGAGGCAGCTGAGATAATACTACCTATCAGAGAAGGACGGGGAGTGGAAGATCCCTTTCGGTAGGTGGATGACAGGAAGACCTCATAGAGGTGGGATTCAAGTTGAACCCTGAAGTATGAGCTAGATAAAAATAAATTTCTAAGAGAAAAAGGGAGTGGAAGCTGGAAAGAAAATGAGAAATTCAAAGCTTGTAAATTGGCCGGTCTGGTTGAAACAGGAGTATATTTCATGGGAGCTAGTTGATGAAGAAGATGAGAGTGTGTTGGACCAGATGATGCAGAAGTCCGAATTCAGATTTACAGAGTGTGGAATTTATTCTATAGGCAGTGCACTAGTCGTCGGAGAGTTCTGAGCAGGTCAGAGTCATAATCAGCTGCGGTCTTGGAAAGGCTCTGTTGGCAGCAATAGACTCGATGGACTTGGGGAGGAGGAGTAAACTTGACCATGAGCAGCAGGACAGTCCAGAGTGGGGCTATTGTCATCATTTTAAGCCTTGTGCACCTGGTGAAACCTAGAAGTGTCATTATTGTCATTCTTCAGATGTAAAAACACAAAATGACTTATTCTGAACCAAACAGAGTAAGAAACTGCACGACAGCAAAACTGAGATGCCGGTGGCCAGACTGCTGTGGCATCTACGCAGTTGAACAATTGCATTTCAATAACTCTGCACTGTCCTCCTTTTGACATTAGAGTGATTCTTTTAATCTTTGGTAATATTTCTCAGCTTCTCCAGAGATGGCAGCTTGAGAGAGAGAACCCTCTTGTCATGGACAGGTACACATTAAGGTATACACCGTGCATGGGGCCAGTTTTCTAAAGGAGTTTACTTGAGTTTAGCCTGGGGTTTGACTCTCCACGAAGCTCAGCCTCCTCTCCCGGTTCCATACCCATCCTCCACGATCTGTGTCGTCTCCGGGAACACAGAGAGTTAACCTTTGCGATCGGATTTGCTCTGTGCAACACAAAGTGTCACCCAACAAAGCAGTGTACAAGGCGTCTGTGAAATGTATGAAAAGAAGTCCAGGAATTCAGTTAATTAACCACATCAGTTTCTTAACGTGATCAATTTTAATTAAACTGAATTTTAATAGAGATCTGTGTAGTCTGCAGAGACCAATTGCTAATTCTACAAAGCATGTGCTGCTTTTCAGTTCAGATTTGCTCCCATCTAATTAATATGGATAGAGCATTAAGCCTTTTTGGACTCCGGTGGTTTTCATTTCATGACTATTAATGATTTTAATGAACTGGACTAATTCAGTAGTTTTCATCCCAGTGTTTCAGGGCTTTGTTCATCACAAATTTCAGGTTTATAATTGGTTTCCAGGTCTTAACAGTGGTCATTGATCAGCTTCAGCAGTTCCTTTTACAACTCGGTAGGCGCCGGAGACGGTTAACCCCTTGCCGCCCGGCACTGCGATGAACAGTGCAGTGCTTCAGAGCAGGAGTCTGGGACTTAACTACCAGCCTAACATAGCTCCAGGGGCAGGAGAGGACTTAGAATTCACATGGCGATGTGAGCTCAGAACAGGAAAGGTCATGCTAGCAATATGAAGGCTTTAAATGAAAGGAATCAAAAAAGACTGGTGATTAGCTGTATTTTTCAGCTTTAATTCTCGCTACTCCAAGCAAAAAAAAAAAAAAAAAAAAAAGCCTTATAAAATGATCCCTCTTATTTTGGCTATTCGTATTTTTTTAACCACCCATTGGCCCCTGCCAAACCCTACCTAGTAGGCATCTTTATCAGCAGCCAAAGAGTTAGGACGAAGGAGTAAGAAAATGAAGAATTATAGAGAACTGATGAAAACAGAAACAGGAGGCCAGGCTGAGGGCGGACATAGCTCATGAAAATGAACACACATAAAGAAATAAATGCAGTGAGGAATAGGTACCATGCCTCCTCTGGATCTAGCTCCTGGTCTTCGATTGCCAAGAAAAAAAGTGGTATTTCAGCCTCCCATTGAAAACAAAAGGCAAAAGTTTTTAATATTCCCTATCTAGGGTGACTGTTAGATCTCTTCACTGTTGCTGTGTCCTCACTAAGTTCTGAAAAGTCACAGGCAGATGGACATACATAGGAGTCCAGGTCATATCAACAAAGAAAGCCAAGAAGAAGTCAAATTTTCTAATAGAGGCACTTATACCTTTAATGATCTTACAAAGATCAGTATAAACACTCAAACCCCAGTCCCAGCTTCCAGAAATGTAGCTCATAATCACAGGAAGCTATTAAAAAGCTTGTTATTGTAGGCCTATCCAGAAAATTCCCTACCGCTCACCCACCATCTGAAGGAATAACAGTTTTGCAAAGGTGCAGGCCTGTGACTCTCGAATGTGCCAGGGGTTTGTTTCTGACATTGTTCTGCCAGAGGTTGAGTTGATTTGGTTTCCAAGTCCACTTGGGATCTCATTCCCTTTGCTTCAGTGGTACTTGGTTTCTTTGATAACATTGGTTGATAGATTATGTCTCTGACCAGTTGAATTCATTTTCCCTCATAGAGGCTAATATATTTAAACAAACTGCCAGTCGTAATAGAGTTGTCTCCACATCTTTAATTCCTGTTCATCTCTCAATCAATCCTCTTCAGTCTTGCCTCTGTCCCACAGAGCTGCTGAAATGCTCTGTCATCTGTAAGTGGTGACAATAATGGCTTCCTTATGGGGTCGTTGTATAGATTACCACACTTAACAAGGTGCCTCAATAAATTGTAGCTATTATTGCCACTCAAGTCACCAAAGACCTTCTGATTGACAAGTGGCTTAAGTCCTCATCTGTGGAGCTGTCTGAAGCATTTGACACTGTCAACCACACTTCCAGAAACCCTTCCAAGAAACTATTCATTCTTATATTCCTCCTCCAACAAATGTATAGGGAACGTCTGCTATGCATCAGGTGGTGTTCAGGGCACTGAGGATACTCTGATGAGCAAGGCAGAAAGTCTTGATTCTTTGGGAGGTTTCATTTTTTTCTGTCAAGGAAAATAGACAGATATGAATTAAAAAATAATAGCTAAAATTTTTTTAAAGATTTTATTTATTTATTTATTTTTAGGCAGAAGGGAAGGGAGGGAGAAAGAGAGGGAGAGAAACATCAATGTGTGGTTGCCTCTCACATGGCCCTCACTGGGGACCCGGCCTGGAACCCAGGCATGTGCCCTGAGTGGGAATTGAACCAGCGACCCTTTGGTTCACAGCCTGCGCTCAATCCACTGAGCCACACCAGCCACGGCAAATAGTAGCTAAAATGTAATGAAAATTTAAATTTTGCCAGGCAACATTCTCAGCTTTTTGCATATTTTAACACAATTAGCTCACTTAATTCATGAGAGTTGGGTATTCTCACTATCCTTGTTTTACAGAGGAGGACACCGAAGCAGGGAGAAGTCAAATATCTTGGCCAAGGTCTCAAAGTTTATAAGCAATGGGTCCAGGATTGCAGGCTCTTAAGCCCAATGGTCTACCAAAGGGTGGAAAGCACAGTGGTGTCACACCAAGAACGTTGCTGTGTATGGGTGGTCAGGGAAGCACTCTTCGAGGTGGGGATACTTCAGCAGAAACTTAAATACTGAGAAAGAATGAGGAACTTATGGTGTCCTAGAAGCCAAGGGCTATGGACTGAATTGTAATACCCCCAAATGACTGTATTTGGAGATAAGGCTTTTAAACTGTAATTAAGGTTAATGAGGGCATAAGAGCTGAACAGGAGATGAACAGGGGCCCTAATCCCAAAGGACTGGTAGCCTCATAAGAAGAGAAAGAAGGAGACCTCTCTCTTCACACACATTCACGGAGGAAAGGCCATGTGATAGAAGACAGCTGTCTCCAGGCAGGAAATGAGCTCTCACCAGAAAAAGAACCTTGCCTGAACCATGACCTTGGACTTCTGTGGTATTTTGTTGTTGCAGCCTGAGCTGACCCATACAACGATCTATCTTGCTTGTCTCGTGTCCCGCTTTTCCCCTTTCTTGTATCCCAGATGCGGCCAACTATTAATCATTCCTCAACTGGACAAATTGTCTTTCACAACTGCAGACTCCAAGGAGCACTGTCCTTGCCAGATGTGGGAGGCCGAATAAGAGCTTTCAAAGATAGCCAGGTCCGAATCCCTGGAGCCTGTAAATGTTAACTCATATGGCGAAAAGGGACTTGCAGGTGTAATTAAGTTGAGGATTTGCGCTGGAGAAATCATCCAGAATGATCCAGGTGGACCTAAATGTAATCACAAGTGTCTTTGTAAAAGGGAGGCAGAGAAGAAGGAAGTTAGGAGGTGTGATGATAGAAGCAAGAGGCTGGAGCGATTAGAGGAAGAGGTCACAAGCCAAGGAATGCGGAAAGCCTCCAGAAATTACAAAAGGCAAAGAAACTGTTTCTCCCTTAGAGCCTCCAGAGAAAGACCAGGCCTGCTGACACCTTGACTGTAGCCTAGCAAACTGATTTAGGAATTCCAGTTCTAGCTTCCAGAACTGTAAGAAAATTAATTTTTGCTGTTTTAAATCACCAAGATTGTGACGATCGGAACCGTGACTGGTGTGGCTTAGTTGATGGGACATCATTCTGCATAGCAAAAGGATGCTGGTTCGATTCCTGGTCAGAGCACTAGCCTGGGTTGTGGGTTTGGTCCTGATTTGGGATGGGTACAAGAGGCAACCAGTTGATGTTTCTCCCACACATTGATGTTTCTCTCCCTCTTTCTTCCAATCTCTAAAAATAAGTAAAATAAAATAAACCATTTCTACTTTTCTTTAAAAAAAAAAAAAGATTGTGAGAACTCGTTACAACAGCTATAGGAGACTAATACACCAGGGAAATTTCTAGTCAATTTTCAAGAACCAAATTCCATGCCACCTCCTTTGTGAAGCCTTTCATCATTCCCTGTGCAGGGTCATGTTTCCTTATTCCATTATCCTGAAAAATAGCTGCCCTACCATAGTATTTATCTGACCATGATGGATATTTTGTAAACTTTTAATTTCTAACAAATATAATCTCATAAAAATTTGCAAAACTAAAATCATGGACCCTTCTATCAGCTTGCTCCAATAGCGACATCTTGCCTGACTGTAACACAGTACCAAAACCAGGACGCCGACGTCGGTACAATCCCATTAACTAGAACTGCACTCCTCAGTTTTCACCAACTACGCTGGGTTTCAATCACGTTTTACACTAGACTGTGAGCTCTTCAAAGTCAGCGGCCATGTATCTCATTCGTTTTTATACTTGCAATGCCTTAGGGCTGTTAGGTTCTCAATACGTGGTTTTAGAATGAGAAGAGAGGAGAAGAGATAAGATTAAATAAATTTAGGCTTTTTTCTCAGATTATTTGCAATTATAAGTGTGTCTTTGGGTTGAAGGCAGAATGTAAATGGGACACTAACTAGGCCTTCATGAAATTTACATTCTGTACTCTGACTTCTCACTATCTATTTTCACATTTGAAAAACTTAAAACACATTCATTTTCACTACATTTGCTGTATATATATGTATATATATATATATATCAATCACTTCAACTTAAAATTTATTTTAAACAACTATTTAATAGTTCAAATGTTGAACTTCTGGTTAATATCTTGGTTAGAACTTTCCAATAGAAATAGTTAAAAACAAACAAGTAAAAGTTTTTTCTATTATATAGTTTTCTTTCTGGGCTTCACATACACACAAAACCCCATACTTATGCAAAGTTGTCTTACATGGGAACCGAGATAGGGTGGCACCTTTAAATGGCTTACTGATGAAATTGTAGCAGCACTTGGTCTTCTTACAGCCACAGTTGGAAAGTGAAACATTTCTTTTCTATTTGGCAATTTAAAGTCAATTATATGTATTATTTTCCCACTAAGCTATATTTGTACATTTTAAATGATGTATAAGTCATTCCATGAGGCAAAAGACTTCAGACACAAGGCACCTAAGGTGAGGTTACCTGATCCTTGAAGGAAACCCAGGAGTGAGAGTCCAAGTGTCAAAGTCATCTCTCAGCCGGCTGACCTTGTTCTATAGATCAACTTGGGGAACTTTTGGGAGAAAGGAGAAAAGGATGGCATCCACAATTTGCCAACTATATATTAGTTACTTTAAACCCATTTTTTTCTCTTAACTCTTACCATAAACTTGCACTGTAGGTCTTACTAGCCTGATTTCATAAAGAAGCTGAGGCTCAGAGATAAAGCAATCTGTCCAAGTCACAAAACTATGAAGCCTATCCTGGTTTGACCTCTAACCCCATATTTTCTCTTTTAGAGTGGATGACTTTCTGCAAAACAGTGGTTTTCTCCTTTGCACATTAGAATCACCTGGTTAGTCTTCCAAACTCCCAAAGCGTAGACAGCACCACTGAGGGCAGGACCCGGGCTTCTCTGTATTTTAATTTTCTCCGGGGGCTTCCAGGATTCAGGAAAGTTTGTGAATGAAGGAGAGACCTCAAAATATACAGAATGGAAGACTGCCCAGATAGTCTGATTTAAGAAACATGAAAGGACCCTGAGCCTAATAATGTCTCCCAAAGTGGCCATCGATCATGCCTCACATGCCTATCACCTGCATCATTGTTTCAGGTAAAGGTAGATACCTGATGTTCTCCAGAAGGCCACTGTTAAAATGCAAATAAGTCACCTAATAGGATAAATGCATTAATATATTATTGTCCAAGCCTAGATTACATGATTCTGTCTTGGTCAATATTTTTAATCACCATCTTGGAGAAGGACACACAAGGCTTGCTCATTAAATTTGCAGAAGATAAGACCTGGAAGAGCTCATTTGTTAGAATCTGAGATTAGATCTTTCTACTCTGTCCCCTGCCTTTCAACAAAAGTCTCCAGAGGCTAAAACACTGAACTCAGATGGAGAATTAGTGTAAAGTTTTCAAGGAAGTTTTAAAATATGAACAGAACAAAAATGTGGCTTCAAAATGAGCCATGTTAGAAAGATTCTTAATATTCTTTAAAATATTATATGGACCCAACTAGAACCTGCCTAATAAAAATGATGATACATTATTAGGTTTCATAAATAGAGGTATCACATTCAGACTGTTTAATAATATTAAGAGAATTAGGTTTACCAAGAACTGAAAAACTGGATAGTGTCAAGATGAGGGGTGGCAATTAGAATATGAAAGAACTTGTAATTGTCAACTTGTCAACTACAGAAAAAGTGCAACTTAGATGCATTTCCTCTGTGGGACTTTCCCAGAATATCTCCATATACCTAACTAGAATGATTCCTTCTTGTAGATGCATCTTTCTTTGTTCATGTACTTTTATCTCTTATGAAATTGTAGGTTAGTTGTATGTTTTTTCTCTATGACAGACCATGATACCCTTGATGCCAGTGACTGAGTCTCATTCTTCTTCATTTCCTATCACCTTTCACCTTGTAAATATTCTTAAATCACCCTTGTGACAGTTTTTGTAAACTTGCTGAATATTCTTAAAATTTCCTAATTCAAATTTGCTAAGAGCAATACATTTATTGACAGAAGCTAGATAACGCCTTTTCAGGGGTGTGAATATCTACTTTGGGTGGCAGGTTAGACTGGACCATCTTATTTCAACTGAAGATTCCGTGACCCACAGATTCTTACAATCCATGACTGGTTTCACAGCTGGTAAGCAGAAAGTATGATCGTAAAGCAAGGAGAGTAAAGGTCGTATATTTTTGCTAGACCAGGTAGATGTTTAGCAACCATTTTATAATGCCAAAAGAGTGTATGGATCAAGAATTCAGAAAAGACACATTGAGAATGGCTCTTCTCTGGTCCTTGGTGCCTAGGTTTCTGTTGGGGTCACTTAAACAGCTGGGTAGCAAGAAGAGAAAAGGTTGAGAGGTCAACTTCCAAGACAGCTTCTTCACTTGTATATGTGGAACCTAGGAAGGAATCTCTGAAGGACAAAATCCGAGGGTGTTTTCTACAAGAGCACCTACATGTGGCTTAGCCAGTATGGTGGTCACAGATTACTTGATGATATTTCAGGGCTTTAAGGCAAGTGTTCTGGATCACACAGAAGCTGAGTGACAGTTTATGATTTCTGCTATAAACTGTTGGTTCAAGTGACTACAAATCTGCCTAAATTTAAGGGGAAGAGTCATAAACTTCAGCTCTCAATGGGAATGAGATCAAAGGATTTGCACTATGCTTTTAAAACTATGACAGTACCACACTAATACTCCTCTGAAAATCACCAGGAAAATAAAAGATTAAATGCTTTAAACGGAAGCAGCAGTTGTTGAAGAACTGCTTATATAATCAGTATAGAAGGCTGAGGTGCCATAGAAAAGACACGATGAGCTGCCATCTGAGGGCCACTTTGTCCCTCTGGGCACTTATTGATTCTTAGGACTGGAAGCCAAGAATCCATTCAGAGGCCCAAGACATATAGCTTTTGTTAAAAGAGAGAGACAACAGTATAAAATCTGGCAATCTTGTAGGGCTCCAGAATTTTTTTTTAAAAGAGGAATTAGAGCTTCCGTAACAGCCAGAATTTGGTGAGGGGCAAGAACCTCCTGAAAAAAGAGATCTAGGGAGAGAGAGAGCCTAACTCACTGCCTATTTTCCCTTGAGATATTTGCTGATTTTACAGAGAAGGAAGATAACTTTCATGTGGCAAAGCAGAATTTTCCAGTCTCTCAGTTCTGGGATGAAAAAAAAGAACTGATTCTCAGGATCCATTGCTGGGGAGGGCCTTTCATAGGTACAGCAGAATATAAGTTGGAGAACTCTGAGGATGACACTTCAGGAGCATGGACAAACTAGAAGTAGAATTTTCAAAACTTATAATCCAGCATTGAGTCAGTTCAGTACCTGTTTAGATTAAAGTTATCTGCTACCACGCCACCTGCTTCCTAGAGGATAAGATAAACTCTTTGTGGAAGGATAAAACATCAAAAACCTCTAATACTTATCATAGACAATGGCTAACCATCAGTAAAATATTATCAGATATGACCCCCTCCAAAAAAAATTACCAAGAGAAAAACTGACAATAGAAACAGACCTGTAGATGACCATTTTAGGAATATTAAAAATGGGTTTTAACATAGCTATAATTATTATGTTCAAGAAAATAGGTGTCAAGATGGAGAATTTCACTAGGTACTGGTAATTATGTTTAAATTGAATTAGAAATTATATAATTAAAATGTAATGAAATTAAGATCTCAATAGATCAGCTTACTATCAGATTACATATAGAACAGTTGATTGGTAAATTGGGAGACCAATTAGTAGAAAATATCCAGGTGAATCACAGAGAGTTAAGATGTAGTAAACAGGAAAGAGAATAAAGACATGTGAGACACAGTGAAAAAACAGAGAAAAAGAAAATGGAAGAAAAAATATTTGAAGAAATAACAGTAGATATTTTCCAAGACTGACAAAAGATGTTGACACGAAAAGCTTTATGAACCCAAGGAGCTTACATACAGACCAACAAATAAAAAATAAAGAGAAAAACCTCTTACCTAAGCTCAGAAAAATAAAGTGTCTTAAGAAACCAGAGTACATTTAGAAAGCAGCCAGGTACATTAAAGTCACATTATCTAAATAGCAACATTAAAACTGACAATTTACTTCTCAACAGAAATAATGGAAGTCAGAAGTGGAAAAACATCTTTAAAGTAATAAAAGGAAATCGGCCAACTCATAATTTCATATTTAGTAAAAATATTCATTAAAACTGAAAATCAAAGTAAAAATGTTCCTGGACAAATAAAAATTGTCTATTAAAAATCACTAATAGACAGAACCTAAAAGAAATACCGAAGTGAAAATGATTCCAGATGAAGACATGAAAATACAGGAAAGAATAAAGAGCAAAGTAAGGATTAAATAGTAGATAAATATAAATAAATATTGAATGCATAAACAGTCATCATGCCTTTGGGGGTCACAAAATTTGCAGAATTAAGATGCATAAAAACAATAGCAGAAAAATCAGAAGTGAGTACATCGAGTTAAAGTACTTTAAAATCCCTGTATTATTGGTGAATTTCTCAAAGTACAACTATTAAGTTGTAAGAAGTCAAGGCTGTGTGTTAGTCAAAGAATGTACAAGTACTAGTTTATGGGAAGAAGACATACAAATATTATATTTATTCAAATAAGTCAAGAAAGGAGAAGAAAAAGAAAAGAAAGCAGGGAGATTTTTTATCTACCAAAAAATAATAGGTAAAAACTCAGTAATAAATGGTTATAAACTTAAGTGCTTTAAATACTTCAATTTAAAAACCCAAAGTTGTCAGACTTGATAAAAGTCAACTGTATACTATGAAATAAAAGGACACGGATATTGAATGAGAATGATGGGAAAAGCTACACATGTAAATCAGGTAAAATAATAGCCTGACAAGCAGCCAGCCATCTAGGTAAGTATGGATCCCTGGTCCCCAGTTCTGTCACTTTCCTGCAACACCTTCAGATGGAAATGGTACCTTCCATCATTTCTCATGATTTCCAAGTCAAAATGCCCCGTTAATTTGAGTAAAGTCTATTCGTAATGAGCTGTGTTTGGGGAGAAAGGCTCTAAGGATATATTTCTGAAATGGTTGCCTCTGTGGAAGTTGTGAGAGATTTTTGATTTGTGGAATATCATTGGTAGTCTCTGCTGCCCAGCTCAGTGGATGGATGTGTGGGGAGTGAGAGATCCTTTGACACACTTCGCTATTTTTTTCTTCCTCAGTCCCTTTCACTCTCTTCCCCAACAAAGATTTATGACTGAGGAAGAGATAAAAGAAAAACAAATGCAAATTCTAAGCCGGGAGGGTCTCCCTGACAATATTTCAGCTCTCCTAACAAATTGCCTGATCAAGTTCACCTGGCTCAGTCAACCAATCAGGAGGGGAATTTTAACCCCTTGCCCACCAGTATCACTTTGGGGATAGATAATATTTGTCTAGTGTTATCATATAGTTAAGTTCATTATGAATTATTGTACAAAATGAAAACATCAAAACTAATTGTAGTAGATGTGCAATGGTATGGTTATCCAATTAAAATAATAACAGCAAAGCTACCTTATCTCTAAAGCCAAAAAGACAGTGGTAAAACAGATTCCTGACTTGGTCTCTGATTTTGACTTGCCTCATTGCCCTCGTCTGCATCCTGACAGACCTGACCGACAGCTTCAGGTTTGCCCTGGTCTCTTCGTTAATCGGAAAGCAGGGCAGGGAATCCAGAGTCCGAGGCCTTTGAACTAGGTTATATGGTCAGCCAGGCTCACCAGCTGTCATGGCAAAGATAGCCCAAGATGTCTTTAAAGCCGCTGAGTTATAACATTTTCCATCTGCCAACCCTAACCAAGACTATAGATTTAGGCACTGTCTTAGTCTGTTAGGGCTGCTGTATGATAAACAACAGTTTATTTCTTTCAACTCTGGAGGCTGCAAAGTCCAAAATCAAGACACCAGCAGTTTCGGTGTTTGGTGAGGACCCGCTTCCTGGTTCACAGTTGGTCCTCTTTTCACTGTCCTTACATGGCAGAAAGAACAAGGAGTTCCCTGGAGTCCCCTTCAAAAGAGAACTAATCCCATTCATGAGGGTTCCACCTTCTTGATTTAATCATCCCCGAAGGCTCGGCCTCCAAACATACTGGGCATTAGGATTTAGCATGTGAACTTGGGGAAGGGACACAGACATTCAGTTTAGACCATACACCCACGATTCTACCCCTTTCCAGTGTTCCTCACTAACATAATAGCTAACACGTATTAAAGATTTACTATGTGTGCAATACCTTAAACACATTATTTTATTTAATCCTCAAAACAACCATGTAAGATAAGTACTATTGTTATTACCAATTTACACACGAGGATATTACTTTTTAACGGGATTGTATAGTACAGAAGCTAATCACCTAATAAGTAACAGAGATGGAGTTTGAATACAGGCAATCTGGCTCCAGAACTCACATGGTTAAGCCATTGCCTATATAACAGGGTACAGCGGTGGCGGGGGGGCGCCCAAATGGGGATTTGTAATGGGGTCCAGAACTCAGGGAGCAGGGCCATTGAGAGTTGTTTTGAGTAGCAACACTTTTGCAGATAATCTCTAGAATGGTCATTTAACATATCTCTAACCTTTAACTGGTTTCATAGATATGTTAAATAGCTATGGCCATGCTTTGAGCCAGAGGGATGGGAGTGACTTTAACCCATGATGCAACTGGGAGGCAACTCCCCCTGGTTACAGCACCTGCGTGAGAGCTTGGAGATGATTGGCTCCACGCCACGGGGCCACACCTGCCGGGACTTACTGTGGCAGCCCAGTAAAGTGGAAGAATACGAGAATGCCGGCAGGTGTAACTGATTGTGGGAGGAATGGGAAATGAGGCTGCAGAGGAAGATCAGCGTGGGGATTTAAACCCAGGCGCGGCAGCCATGCAGGGCTTTTTGGGACCATGCAGCTTTAGGGTGCGCCCTTTTTGCCATGTGGCTTAGGAAGCAGGAGAGACTTTCCCTGGAAGAAAAGGAGAGAAAGGATTCTTGCTGGTGGGCCACGAGAAGGTGCCACATGGTTTTGGATTAACTGGAGATCACGTTGGCAACACAGTGGATGGTGCTGGAGCCAAGGGGCTGCCTGAACCATGAACTTCTACTTCTTTTCCTGAGATACAATACCCTGGACTGGGCAAAGGGGAGAAGGAAGGACTGTGAGTTTGTGGGTATTCTAAAGGACTTTAATATTTTTAATGAAGACATTAAGTCATTACTCTAAGTCTGTAAAACTCTTTAAATAAATAATACCTTTCCCTTTCACCAACCTCTGGCATTGAGAAGCGTCTTTCCCTGGCGGCGGGCAAGGCAAACCTAGTACATTGTCGGGGGGACCCTCGGAGCACAAAGGTGGGTCCATTCGGTAATAGTATATCGTTCACCACCCCCCGACCCGGGTCTGTTCTGTAACATTTAACACTGCTTGCATCCCGTCTTCCAGCCTGTATCCATATGACTGTGTGGGTCCCTCATAGCCTGCTGAGCTCTTCCTTCACAGCACTCCAACCTCAGAGGAGAGTCTTTCTATCTTCAGTACAATCTCAAGAAGTAGGAAAGAATTCTGCCTTCACTGGAAGTTACAACTTCCTGCCTGAAATTTTCAACTCTGGCCTCTTTTGAACAGTTTCCTAGGCTTCTAAGCTTATACCATCCTTTGACACTGTTTCAAACTGTACCAGCTGCCCAGTACCAGCTGCCAAAGCTCAGTGTATTAGGGCTCTCCAGAGAAACAAAAACCGCAACAGTTTATCTATTTACCTACCTACCTATGTATTTAGCTATCTACCTACCTATCTAACATCTATCTATCTACCATAAAATCTTTTACTAAATTGGCTCATGTCATTAGAGAGGCTGAGCCGTCCCTTGATGTGCTGTCTGCAAGCTGAGGACCCAGGAGAGCTGGTGGTGTAAACTCTGGCCCAAGTCTGAAGGCCTAAGAACCAGACTGCGGATGCTGTAAGTCCCTGTGCAAACCAGAGGAAGACCGATGTCTGAACTCAAACAGTCAGAAGGAGAGAATTAAACCTTCCTCTGCTTTTGGTTCTAGTCAAGCCCTCATGGGTTGGATGATGCCCATCCACACTGGGGAGAGCCATCTGCTGGACTCAGCCTACCAATTTGAATGCTAGCTTTTTCCTGAAATGCTCTCACAGACATGCCCAGGAAGAATATTTAACCATATATCTGGGCATCCTCTGACCAAGACAAGTTGACATAAAATTAAATCATCACACTTGGTCAGCCCCTTCTGTCTGCCAGAGCCTGCTACTCTTGCAAACCCCAACATAAACTTTGGTTCTTCCATTTCTAGCACACCTCACGCCTGAGTGGCAGCTCACCACCGCAGGACATGGACAAAGGAAGACTGTTTAACTAGAGCCTATTCTCGTTTCATAGTAAACTTTTAATAAGTTGTGCCCAAGAGGATTAGCCTGTCAGACCCAAGTTTTAGGCTGCCCTGTGCTTCTACATAGAATTATAAACTGTTGTTGTTTTCTATGCTTTTCAGTTAGTTATCTTTTGCCATTCAGAATCACTTAAACAATTTTCAGATTTTCTTCTTCGTGACATACACATATTTCTCCCCTCCTTGGATTGTTATTATTTTTTAAATAAAACTCCTTAGACTTAGCACGAAAGGCCACTTGAAATTAAAATCCTACAAAACAGAATGAATGAGAAACATGCATTTCTCTCAGTGACCCTTTTGCCATTCCCTGTGCATTAAGCTTAATAACTCCAGGCTAATGTTCGAAAGGGACAATGGAGGCTTTGCAAGTGACTCTATGAATATTGAAGTCCAAAGGGTGGAAGAAATGTGATCTCCTTCTCTCTCCTGATGAGGGAGCAGCCTCATAAAAGGGAAATGAGGGTGTGAGTCTGGATGACCACAAGGGGCCCTTGCAGTTGTAAAGCTCTAAGTGGTCAGTGGGGACAGCCCAAATAGGATGGGTCAAAGCGTGAAGGTGATCATTAAGCACCACGCTTGGCCCTTATAATTTATTTCCCTTGTATTGATCTAAATGGATATATTGCTACTAATATCTCAGAAATAATGATCCCTTGAAACTCTATTATAGATTTCAGTACCAAGTAAAGACTATGGGTTATTTTCTGGCCAGGTGCCCATAAAAATGAGAACTAACATCAGTTGAGAGTCTTGGTTGTAAAACTTAGAAACTAATGCTGGCTACTTAGCAAAAGAATTTATGGGAATGAGGGGCTAGTTCACAGAATCAGTGGGAAGCTGGAGGACCTAGGTTACAGAAATGGGCCAGAAGGTTGGGACTCCAGGGGCTAGAGAGGAAACTTCACATCTTATTTTAGGCAATGCGTCCCCAGGCCACATCTACTGTGTGATGAGCCCAGCTTCTCAGAGGAGGCAACCTTGGTCACATCACTGTCTCCTAGCTCTGAAAAGGAAATG
The DNA here is from genome assembly GCA_004026765.1 of Micronycteris hirsuta. Lineage (NCBI taxonomy): Eukaryota > Metazoa > Chordata > Mammalia > Chiroptera > Phyllostomidae > Micronycteris > Micronycteris hirsuta. Next base: position 36,438 of record PVJI01005332.1, on the reverse strand, counting down.
ATAGGACCACCTAGGCTTCTAGTGTAGGAGGAAGGTAAGAACTCCCCCTTCTATTAAATCTGTATTCAAAGAGTTTCACCCAAAGGCAAATTGGGAGGAGTATGACTGAATGCCAGACAGCCAAAAAAAAAAAGTTTGCTATGGTAGTACATTATAACAGGTGATATACCCTAAGTTTGTCACTGTGCGGTAGACAGAGTGTTCTCACAACAGGATGAGCATCAGGGTCAGCTTTGGCTGGATGCCTGGCCCTGCCATTATGTAGCTATGTGACCCAGAAGATACTTCTTTAACTCAGGGATTCTCCAAGGATTTTCCTTCTTAGAGTTCTTAGGGATGGGGGTTGAATCCACATAAACCATAACACAACATAGGTTTTATTATTTTACTTTTCTTAAAGGAAGAAATGCACCTCAGTTGGAATCTCCAATAGCCTATACCTTAGCAAACTTTTTCTAAAAGCCTCTGACCAAGGGTCTTTGAAATGACAAAATAGCACAAAACAGCAATCAGTAGTAGCCTGGAGCTTGAGTCGTGTTTTACAAACTGCAAACCCGTCACAGGATCTGGGCGGAAGGACACCGTTTCTCAGCAGTTGTACTAACCGAGAAAGCACTCTGCGTCATAATTGGATCTCTCCCTTAGATTGAGAAATTAAATCTGCACCTACCATTTAGGAGGCGGAAATGCCTGTGAATGTTGCAAGTACATTTGCTTAGCATTAATACTATCATCATAAAGGACAAAGTGTCTTCATTTCTTTTCATGCTAAGTTAGCTGGAAAGATCAAAGTCCTCTCTGTTATGACTGAACTGCACAAGCATCTAAAAATGCCTCCAGGACTTCAGAGAGAAGTCACCACAGTGCATGACACTTACATTCTTTTTATAAGCTTCCAGGTCCGTGAGGCTTTTTCCCCCCTGGCAACCCAATACAGCTAGTGGCTGCACACTAGGGCAAATGAAAACAAGGAGGCCTGCTTTCGGCAGCCACGTTTCCTTAACTGAAAGTGCAGAGCCCACCAAGCAACCATTTTTTTCTTATTTCTTTTCCATAGTAGAAGATGCTTTTGACCTACATTTCTTTTTAATTTTAGGATCTTCAAAAAATTATCCAATATTAACTTCAGTTAAGCAAGAATGAAATTAATATTTTTAAACTGGATCTTCGGGCATATATTAAAGCTTCTGATGGTTACGGGTGAGCTGAGTCAATTTCATTAAATTTGCAAAGACTTGTCACCCTCCAACCCTCACCATGTTAAACATCCAAATATTACCAGAAAATCCCTGACTTTAAGTGGTGTCAAAAATGTTGAAATAGGAATAAAAATAACGTCATGGATATGTTCTCTATAAGAATAAGAGAAAGCTCCAGTTGTGAGCATGTTGTTTATAATACAAAAAAATCGAAAGCAACCTAAATGTCCAACTCTAGGGGATTGAGTAGATGAAATGCATTCTATCTTTATAAAAGAAGACCTTACCACAGAAAATAAAATGAGGAAAAATATATTTAATGGCATGGACAGATGCTTATAATACACTATACATAAAATAAAGTTTAAAACATTCATCCCTGGCCATGTGGTTCAGTTGGTGGTGCATTGTTCCATGAGACAAAAGCTCGCTGGTTTGATCCCAGTCACGGCACCTGCCTGGGCTTTGGGTTTGGTCCCCTGTCGGGGCACATATGAGAGGCAACCGGTCCATGTTTCTCTCTTACATTCATGTTTCTCCCCCTCTCTTTCTCCCTCACTTTCCCTCTCTCTAAAAATAAATAAAATCTTTAAAAATCACAACATTGAATTTGATCTCAATTCTGTAAATAACGCACAGACACAGAATAAAGAGCAGAGTGACATGCCAAGTGCATAGTTACTTTTTTCGAGATGTTGAGATTATAGTTGGTTTTTATTGTTTCCTTTTGTATATCTATTTTCCAATTTTATAGCAAAGAAAATTTTAAAACAGTACATTACTTTACATCCAAATGAGATATGATTGGTATTATTTTGTTTTCAGACTTAGTGTCGACTCCCAAACTTATATCTGATTTTTGCCGTGTTACTTGCTGCCAAATAAAGTATCAAAGTCACAGAGCAAATGGGTGAATATCAGAACTCACGAGTCTTGAATGTATTCTCTCCCTCCGTGTAAAATTCTCTAACTCCATCTGTGACACTCAGGTTTGTATTTGACCAGATGGTGCTGACACACTTGTAGACAGTTTCTTTTCTGAGTTCTCGTCACACCCTTAATCAAGGTGCCTAACGAATGCCCGAATATCTGAGCATCCCACTGCAGCCAGTAGTCAGTAATCCAAAACAGCCCTTTACTGGGAAATAAATATTCAATATATTCCCAATACATTCTAGTTCTGATAAGAAGTTTGAGTCTGTTTCTTCCATGGTTCCTGCACCTGCGATTTGTTTCTGGCAGAAGCTCAGTTGCCTTTTATCCTCACCCCAAAATCGAGACTGTTCTTCTGGCCGAACACACTGGTGAGGGGGATGGCTCTGGAGTCCGAATGCCTGGGTTTGAACTTCTGGTTCTACCACCAACTAAACCTGGGTGGCTTTGCACAAGCTAGTTAACCTCTTCAGGTTTCAGTTTCTTCATCTCTAAGATGGTAAAATACTGGTGCTTTTTCCCAGGGGTGGTTGTAAACATTGTTTGAATGAAGACATGTACAATTTAAAACAGTGGCACAAATTAAGTGCTTTATAAAAATCAAAGGCATGCCAGCCATTCTGGTTTTTCTTCCTTATCCTGTCTTAAGTCCATTCTCACCCTCTCCTCCTTGCCCAGCGGAACCGATCTCTACAGACTGCAGTCCCCAAACTCTCTCACCTCCGGTTTCCAGTGGGGTTTGCCACTGGATTGTGGGGCAGCAGGACTTCTTCCGGCCTGACTCTGCCCCTCTCTCCAGGGCCCTGACAGTGCCAGCCTTCCTCTGGGGCTGCAGTCTGAATGGCTACAGCTCCTGGCAGCAGCCCCTCGTACAGGGCACCCATTTTTCTGAGATTTCTCTACCACCACTCCATTCCCTCACTTCCTCAAGCCTGGGAGTGGTAACATCTCCCCAAGTTGCCAATTCCTGGGTGCTTCACCATGCGTTGGTGTTCCCTTAAGCCTGCCCAAACCCCTGGAAGTACTCTCTTCCTTACATATTTTTCAATTAATCTCTTTGAAATGAGCCACGTGGTTCCTGCTGGGACCTTGACTGACACTTCTGACCACTATTAATATCTGTGTTCTTTGGCTCATAGTGCTATTGCAGTCAGAAGAGATTCTAAGCACAAAGGTGATCATTTCATTGAGCAGGGAAGGCACAGGGCAACTTTCAGATTCTTCTGAATTATGAATGCCTCAGGTTTGCTAAACCAGCTAAGAACCATGCAGGTGAAATCCAAAGGTCGAAATTTTTACTTGCTGTTTTATTTGTGCACCAGGATATCTGCTGATTAGAAATCACACTTTGGAATTTTTTAAGCATCTTATCTATTTACACAATTTCTTTCGCCAAAAAGTGCAAGATAAATGCCTGGTGGTGGTTTCTATTAAATTTATACCAGCCTATATTTCTGAGTCAATGAGCTATTCATTTATTCATCAAATATAAATTGAGTGACTGCTCTGTGGCAGGAGAGCACTCTGCTGGAGAAAACCATTGTGAGCAGAAAACAGAGGTAGTCTCTGTTCTCACAGAACTTAAATTTCTAATGTGGGGGAAGAAAATTTAATTCTGTAATTTCATACACACACACAAGTAACATTAAAATGATATCTGTGACAAGTGCTGTGAAGAGAGGTACTGTGATACTAGGAAAGTCTTGGATAGGGAGATTTGACCTATCTGGACATCAGGCATCCCTCAGACAGTGAGGTGAGCTGAGACCCAAAGAATAAGAAAGAATTGATAAGAGAGAAGTCATTATAAAAAGAAGAAAAGCAGATGCCAACGCCCTGGGGTGAGTGAGGGCCATGGTGAGACCTGGTGGGGAGAGAAGGCCAGGTGGGCTGGAGCACAGGGGTGGGCGGGGGTGGGGAAGGGGAAGTATGACGAGGCTGCGAGGCAGCTTGAGGCCAAATAAGATGGGGCTTTAGAGGCCATGGTCAGTCGTTTGTTTTTATCCCTAAGACAGTGTGAGGCCATCAGAGGGTTTTAAGCAGGAGACAGGAACTTCCGATCTCATCGGGCTCCAGTTTGACAAAGATCTTTTTGTCTCTATAGGAGCTGTACTTCAAACTCCAGGATTCTAGACAAAACCAAGCCCCCAAAAAGTTGAACTAAGAATAGAGAATATACACTACATGTTTTGCAGGTGATTAGATCGGGACTGAGTTAATTTGTCCTAATCAAAAGGATTCTAGTCAAGGCCTCAGCAGTGACAGGTAATTTCAAGACGTGATCGTTATATGTGTCTGTTTCTAATCAACCCCTGGTACTACATTTCAGCAAGTCAACACTGCTACATATTTTCGTTACTTTCCGGTAATTTTCATGTCACAGCTGTCACTGGGCTCCCTGCTGGACCCAAGTACACATAACTAATTAATCAATCAATCAAGAAGGAGAGAAAGACATGCCTGATGCTGCAATGAGAATCTTCGCTTGATGAACTCAGTGACTACTTTGGGGTGGAATAAAAAATGAGGCTTCCTTAATGGGAGACAGAGTTTGCAGATTTAAAGATAATTCCTAAGACTAATGATCTTTGTAATTTGGAGTGTGCACGCCGCTGTTGCCTAGCTGTTTATACCACATTATCAAGAGAAGCAAATCTATGGCTGGAACCCCACTGCTCCTACTTCTCATCAATGCCGAGAGGGAGGCAGAAGGCAGAGGGAGAGAACAGCAGGTAGAGGGAAGAGCTCCTGGGTCTGGAGTCAGGAGATCTGGCTTCTAGTTCCCATCTACCATGTGTGTGCACTTGGGCAAGCCACTTTACCCCCCAGGGCCTCATTTCTTCATCTATTAGTATTAGGTGTATTGGGAGAAAAGGGAAAGATGCCACTGAGTGAAGCCAGGCAGCAGGTGAGGCACAGACTCAGGGTATGTCCAGAGCTGCACCATCCTCCGGACCGCTAGGTCCAGAAAGTTAACTCAGTTTACCCACAGCTGACCGTGTTTATTAAAGCAGGCTGCTTTATCATTTTAGTACCCATGAGGAATAGCGAAGAAGGTTTATCTGACAGGCTCTGTTAGTTAGGTTAGGCCTCACAATGAACTTCAGGAGGGCTACCCAGTACAGGTATAGTTGTCATTCATGAAAATCCTGTGTGTATGAGGCAGCCAGCCTCCCTTCTTACGCTGTGGTTCCTGGCATGCATGACCTCCAAGCTTGCCACAGTAAATGAAGACTAGATGGAGGAAGCACATTAGCTTAATTGCCTGTGGCAATGAAAATTAGGAGAAGTGACACACATCTCTTCCACTCATTGTGCAGTGGGTAGAACTAGCCACGGGGCCCCAGTCGTTCCGAGGGAAGCTGAGAAAGGTAGAGTACGGGAAGTGTAAGTGAGCGCTGTTACATGGCAGCCGCAATCAATTGTAGGAAAGCACCTGGGTATGTGTCGGGAAGGGTGCAGAGATCTTGCCCAAATTCAGCAGGAAAAAAAAGCCCCATAGAGGAGTAAGATATTTTGGTGTATTGTTCAGCAACACATTTTTCCTTTAACCAGAGTAGTACCCTGTCCTTCTTTTAAATGTCTCTGAAAAATAAGATTAAGAAAAGGTTGTTTGATTAGTATAGAATTATGGAAAAAAAATAAAAAGTCTTTTCAGAGGCAAGCTATGAAAAACTAGTAAATGAGCAGCTACTGTAGAGCTAGATGGGATCATTAATATGGTATCAACAAGTGAACTAAGTGGTATGATGTAAAAGCTATTTAGATTGTGCCTGCTTGTAAAAATGTAAAACTTTTGGCTAGTAGCATCACATAGGGAGCTAGGAGCGTCCATATCCCAAAGAAAATAATGGAAAGGAGAGCAAACAGCTTTTTCCCTGAGCTCAGCATTCCAGTCCTGCCCACTAACTTTCTGCATGCTGCCCAGCTCTCTGCCCCCCTCTCCCCAGCGTCTTGGACTTCACGTCCTATACGTCCAGATTTGCAGCACCAATCACATTTCATGTGAGTAGCTGGCTTGCCAATCCCAGACTCTCTGAGACAGGGTGTCCCTTTGTTTCTTCCATCTGATGTAATCCTGGAGAGAGGGGGACACGCTTGCTAGCTCTGACATTGGGGTGCTGTCCATAAGTTTTCTCCTTTGTAAAATGTGTGTATTGCACAAGTACATTGTTTCCCTGATTCGGCACTCATTTCACTGGTGGTAATTATTTTTATCTAAGTAACAGAGCATAGAAGCTATGATTTCACAAAAATAAAAATAAAGTAAAAAAAAAACAGAAAGAAAGGGGGAGATTAGAGGGAAAGTTACTAAGGCAAACAATAATTCCTACCATTTCTACTTGTTAAAAATATGTGGGGAAGCCTTGTACTAAGCACTTGCCAAATAGGAGCCCACCTATCCTATGAAGTAGTGACCATGACAAATGGGAAATCTGAGGGAGCAGACATTACGTTGTGAGGCCAGGACCTGAATGAACCCAGATGGGTCTGATAGCAGAGCCCATACTATCTTTTAACTACTCAGCGGCACTGTCCCCCAAGAGTGCTGAGAGATGACACAGAAATTCACAGAGAAAGCAAGGAGAGATTAAAATGGGTGGAGGGCGGGCGACAGTGGCACTGGGAGGCAGGTGGGGACTGAAAAAGAGAAAAACCTTTCCCGTGGCCCGAGTGGGTGGAACAAATTGAAAGCACCTCTCAGCCAGGAGGTGTTTGAATGACAGATTTGTCCTCAAATCTGAAGGGCAATGGGATGATGGATTGGAGGCTCCCTGAAAATGTGCATCGTGAGACAGAAAATGATCACATGGGTTTAGAGCTTCGGAGAACAGGGCCGAAGCCCTGGCAGCTGGAGTGAGCAGCCCAGGGAGGCTGGGAGGGCCCTGCAGAGAGCAGCAACAGAAATGATTTTATGGCAAGCAAATCATTGAGGAGAAACAATGGCGGAGGAAAGGCCGGGCTGCTGTGCTTGCTAATCTCCTCCCTCAAAGTGTCCAGGCACGTGTTTCTGACCTAAAAATTTCAGTCCTTGTCTCTGCACATGCCGACGGCAAGCAGTTTCCGGGTGCTGAAGAGCCAGATCCTGGCGCCCAGCACTATCTCAGGAAGGTTCCATTCTGCATGCTGAGGCTTCCACGTCCTTTCAGAAGAATTAGCCGTGCTTTTAATTGCTTCAGACAACTTCAGACAATGATAGGGAAAATATAGGCAGCTTATCAGAACAGAAAGCTCCTTCTTGAAATCACAAAGAATTTTTTTCTCTTCTCACTGCATGTTCCTTATCTCGAGAGGAAAGAAAAAGCTGAATGAAGTGAGCTGAAAAGGAAAAGAAAAAGCAGTGCTTCCATAATGTGGGGATTGTGACAGAGTTTCCAGCCAATGAAAAATGTTACATATATGCCAGGCTTGTGCAAGGTTCAACCCAGTGTTTGCAAATTAATTGAAAAATACCCAGGATAACCTGAGTTACAGCGAGCGCATTAGGTCTCTTCAGAACAAAGGCAGGGGAGCGCTTTTGTTTGGTTGCTGGTGCAGGTGACCTTGTGAAAAGCACACTATAAATTGCTGTAATTGTGGGATGATAAGCCAGGTTGATAGATTTCTGTCACTCTCCCTCCGTAAAAAATGGGCTCACCTTCCTGAAGTCTGTGGAGGCATATACATCAAACAGCACATCCTTGCTCCTCAGTCAAGGCAGGTTTCTCTGCATTTTTACAAACACCCAGCCGTACAAGAATCCACTTTTCTCGCAACATCACTTGGTTTCTTTTCCTTGAAGTTTTCTTCTGTTTCTCTTTGCTTTCTAGACATGTACGTGGGTTTGGACAATGCTGTCTGGGTTCAGTTAGAAAACAGTGGAGGTGGAGAAATAACCCCAACAAGACACTTATTTCCTTCTTTGTTTTTCAGACCAGACAGGCACAGCGGCAGGGAGAGAAAGGGAAGGTGGGTGCTTTACAGGAACCAGCCAGAAAGACTGAAGGTGCCCTGCCCATGAAATCTGCTGTTCCAACATAAAGCAGTGTGTTGGGGCAAAGGCAGCCTTAGACCCTGCTGTCAACAGGAATGATAGGCCCACGGAAACTATAGCACACAGTCTGTACTCCCCTTGGAGAACACATTTGCTCTCTGTTTTTCTGCTTAGTAAATAGCATGCTGTAAGAGTAGCAATCCTCTGCTATTTCCGTGAGATAGTGGGAAGAAAACTGGACAACACCGAAGCTGCTTTGTCTAAAAATCAAGGGTTCTCATACATGGGAACGTGCTGACATAGGATTCCTAAGAAATGAGCATGGGCTTAGTTTGCAAGGTAGGAGGGTGGATTTTGGAGTCAGGCAAACCAACCTGGGCGTGAATCCCAGTTTAACTGTGTAACCTGAAATCTGTTACTTGACTTTAGTCCTAAGTTTCCCTGGGTGCCAAGTGGAAACGCTAGGGCCCGGCTAACAAGGTTAAACTGAGGATTAGCGATGACACAGGAAAAGCCCTTAGCACTGTGCCTAGTGCATAGTAAGCTCCAAACCATGGCCGTTTCTGCTAGAAGAGGAGCACTTCAGTATACAGATGTGTTTCTGGCAGGACCCCTAACGTTACCTGAGGAAGCAATGTGGAACACAGGGAGAGCATTGACTCAAATAAACAACCACAGCGACAGTAACAAAATATATAGACTCTGAGGTCAAAGGGCTCCACAGGGGCTTCTCATAGCGATGTGGCCTCCAGAAAGTGGCTTAATCTTCCTGGGTGTCCCTTTTCTCATTTATAGAAAGGAGATAATAACTTCGTCATAGGAACATTATAAAGAGTCAGTGATGTTTATAAAAATAACTAAGCAAATAAACAAATAGGCGAAATGCTTGGTACACGATACACACCCAAAATGTATGTGTTCCTTTCCTCCTTCCCCACCTGCAGCACAATGAAGAAGCCTGTGAAGACTGTAGTGCTCCTGTCTCCCAGCGTTAATGATGTAAATGACATCTACAATGTTTTCTACAATTGTAAGCTACAATTTACTTTGTGTGTGTACTAGGATTCTCCAGAGGAACAATCCAATGGGATGTATATACTTACCAACATAAAGAAAATTATTTGTAAGGAAGTGGCTAAAGCAATCATAGAGAATGGCAAGTCCAAAACCTGTGGGGGGTGGGGGGTGGCCAGCAGGCTGATGGCCTGGCGGATGTTGCAGTTCAAGACAAAAGGCAGTGTATGGCAGAATTTCCTCTGGCTCAGAGGAGGTTAGTCTTTCACTTTGTATGGGCCTTCAACTGATTGGATAAAGCCCACCCACATGATAGTGGAGATCTGCTTTACTCAAGTCCACTGATTGAAATGTAAATCTCATCCAAACAAATATACATTCACAGAAACATCCAGCATAATGTTTGATCAAATATCTGGGCACCATGACTCAGCCAACTTAACCCATAATTAACCATCATACACATCTTAAGTCATTTCAAAGGGATTCACTTTAAAAACAGAGAGGCAACTGGTTTGTGGAACTATTTGAGAAATTAGAAATGGAGATTCTTGGTGGGGAATTCCTTCCTCACTCACCTTTGAATCCTTGGGGCCGGGGCTGGGAAGGGGATGCGTGATAGTGGCAGGAATTCAACAACCTTTCGGCATTTGTTCTCACTCATGAGAATTTGTGCTTCTTTTGGAGCAAAGATGAATGTCTCTGTCACAAAACAGAGTGTCCATCACTGGCTTCTCTATGATAGTTCACGCTTGTTACTGCCCTTTCAACATGATTCCTAAAACAAATAGTAAGTGAGGTCTAATGTTATCTGATTCAGCTTGAAGATAAAAGGAAAGTCTGGTCTTCACGTGACATGCAGATTCTTCTAAATATGAGAAGTGAGACATGCGACATTTTCCGGTGTATTTCCTACCTTGTATGCTGCATTTGACATGCACCAATCGCTTGGAGACTGGCTACAAAATGCTATGTAAGTTGTTTCTGGAGGCTGTCTACTGAAACACCTTCTAAATGCTCTGCTTAATTTTTTTTCCCACATTGTAATTCATTGTTGGCCTTTTCTACAGTGAATTGTTGGAATTAACCAATAAATCAGCAGGAAAAGACATGCCAATTTCCTTCCCAGTTGATAAATTACAGCGTGGGCATGGCATAGTATGTTCTATTGTGAGCATGTGCATGTTCGTGCATGTGTGTTGCCCTCCCCACTTAAATTTACTTTTCAAGAGATGCTGAAATCTTGGAGCTTCTAAATTGCTTGTCAGTTTTAATGGGCAATATAAATATAGTATACTGTGTTATAAAAATATCTACTCTATCAATCAATGAGTGGCAGTTATTGACAATCAGAAAATATTATTATTCCTGATTTGCTCATAGGCATTTACCACAAAATGGTTTGCTTTTAGTTCTTATACTCAATTTATGTTTGTTTTTTCCTCTATCTTCCATCCTCAGTTTTCTTGGTGATTAATATGTTAACTACGTATTTACAGAGCCAGCTTTCCACTAACCTGTATCTCAGTGACTCCTGTAAATAATGCTGTGATATTAGTTATTTAACAAAATGTTAATGTGGTAAAGATAATAAAAGCTCTTTTAAGGTAGAGAATGTTTAATATTTATGTCTCATAAAAAATGAGAGATGGACCCCCTGCTCAATGAGCTTACCATTAAGGCACTTTGACAAATATACTTATTAAATGACTGTGCTGGCCAGTAATACTCTAAAGGCAGCTTTAGTGGCTTCCCAGGAGGACACTACCACCCATGTGTACAGCACACTTCCCTCAATTCCTCTCTCATTACTGTGCAGCCATGTGGGCAGGGAGGCTGTTCAAAGTCACCCGGAGCAACCTGTCCTAAGAGACCACCTTCTACACATTCTGGCCTATCTCTATAAGGCAGAAATTTTTCTTAGGTTCACGTTCTTCCGTGAGCCAATAAAACACAAATATTTCAAACAGTTTTTCTGAGGATTGACAGTGACTTGCACAGTACCTAGCACGGAGGAGGCCTTCCATACGGTACGTTCCTCATTTTCCAGAGAAAGGAATGTCAGGGCTTTCGAAAGAATCTTTGCAAAACACTGAAACTAAAGGGAGAGAAAAAGGGAAAGTAGTTCGCAGAAACCACGGTGATCGGGAAGGGGCAGTTAGTGCCCAGGAGCAAAGAGAGTCTAGAAAAGATAATCTAACATTTTCTTTTCTAAAAGTGGTTTAAAATAGTGTCCCCTGTGCTCTGTTTCCGTTCCAAACCAGCATGTTAACACCAGTGCTGGGCCTTGTGAATAATTCAGTCTCCTGGGTAAGAGTAAAATAAATAAGAGACGGGAGACCTGATGTAAGAGAAAATCACATGGGAAAAATTCTAGAAGTTTAATTAAATGAAAGTTTCAGGTGAAGCACCAGTGCATTATAGCTACCGAACAAACAAACAGAAGGAACTTTGGAGAAATGCAGCATGAATTAACTGGAAAAAGCTATCATCAACATGGGAGGCAAAAGTGATAACGCTAACGGACAGATGAAATCTGATGGTTCTGGCCCCTTAGGGGTTAAACTCTTTAGGAAGAACTTGACCGACTACAGTGTGTCCAAATAAAAGCAACGAGCATATTAATTCAGAAGTTCAAGAAATAGAGACTATTCTTTAACCTGGGTATCAACAAAAGTCCTAGCAGGAAACTGAGTTTAGCTCAGGTAGTTGAAGGACCTCAGTAAAGTGGCTGCTTGTACATGTGTGGGCAGGGTTAAGGGATTCATGGAGGAGGGGCTGTTGAACAAGAGCCATAGTCACAGAAAGACATAAACCAAAAGACACAACCAGAAAGATGCAACCAAAAATGTGGACCGAGAAGGAACAGAGATCACTAACCCCTCCTTCCTTCTGACATCCAGTTTCCTCTTGGTCCTTCCATTGACCAAGCCCACATGGGAAATCAGTTCGTTAGTCCTGGGTTGCACTCTGTAGAGTTTAGCTTCTTGGGGGACCCATACAAGGGCCTATAAGACAGAGAAGGGATCCTGGACAGTGTGGGAGAAGCGGGGGAACCAACAGAGTGAATCCAGCACGCCTTGGAAAATAGCAGATTTCAAATACTTGTAGGACTGACCTATGGAACAACAGATATCTCTGATGCAGTCGGAGATCATACTGGGTCATTGTACTGACACATTTTAAAGGTCCAACTTGTGTGACAATGAAACCTCTGCCACATTAATTAGTGAGCTTCCTGTTCCTGTGGAGTTTGACCAGTAGCTGGGTGATTCTCTATTGCAGGTGGTAGCGGGTTGTCGATGGAATTTCTGCCTATGGTTCGTCAGCTACAAAGACACTATTATTTATGAACCTTCACTATGTTTATCTTTCTTCCAAGGTCATACCAGTGTTTCACTAAATATTACAATCTGCCTTGTACCCCTTTTGTTCCCACTTGACTACTTTGGGGAGCCTTTTTGACAACTGAATAAGTGGGTATCGCTATCTCATTTTGAACCTTTGCTAAATAATATGAATCAGTGTAAATTCTCAGTTATCCAATGGTGAACTATTCTCTTTGTAGATTATTCATGTTTGGCTACCTTCCTCCATTGCTCAGCATATTCAATGGACCATTTTTTTGAAATCACTGTCACCCTCCCAAGAAAACTCCATTAATTATACCCATTGTTTTATGTTTTTCAGATAAATAAATCTGATTTCTGATTTCTCTTTCCAGAAAATTCTTCCAGCCAATGCAATAATAGAAGAAAAAGCCCAAGTACCCATGTGGCTTTGTAGCAAAGGTAAGAGAATCAGGAAGGACAGAGCAGTGGCTCCCCTCCTGGGTGTGACATAATTAGCTTTGTTAGCTTTTTAAATCATTTTGGAATCATCATTTAAATCATCTATGGAATGAGGGGATTGAATTTGCTAATCCAGGAGGAAAATGTTAAAATCCAAAATTCCAATTCTCTTTTAGAATCCCGGACTTCCTGGGGAGTTGTCTTTCTAGCTCCCCAGTCTCATCACACTTGGCCCTTCCCGATGCAGAATTTGCTAAAAGAAGGCAAGCCTGAAGTTTATTGTCTTCGTATTATTTACGCTCATCAACCCCTGGGTTCACAGGGTGGATAAAGGAAGTCTTTGTACCTCCATAAACTCAATCCATTTTTGAAAATGATCATTGAGAACATTTTAAATTTGCAACCTTTAACCTTCTGAGCACAAAAAAAAGTTTATCAACATATTTTTCATAGTCTAGCATCGAAAGTGTAGTGATTCTCTTTTCCCTACTCTACCCTTAACCCCAGAAAGGGCCTGGAAAACCTGTAAAATAAAACCTTAGTTTTTGAATCTGTACCATTACTACCTCCTTAACCATGCCCCAAGTCACCAAAACTGTATTTGGATTTTCACAAACATAGTAACTACTTCTTCTTCTTCTTTTTTTTTTTTTTGGAAGAAAAAACATGTTTTATTGAACCATTTCTGAGCTTGATTAATTAAATTATTTAGATACTTGGTACATGAACCTCTGTTTTTATCTTGCCCAACCCCACAAAACTTTAAGTGAGGGACTGCTCTAGTTCGTTCGGGTGTATGGCTTTCCTTTGTATGAAGAGATGCACAAGTTTTTTTCTTAAGATTTTACTTACATATTTTTAGACACAGGAGAAGGAAAGGAGAAAGAGAGGGAGAGACAGGCATGTGCCCTGACTGGGAATTGAACCAACAACCCTTTGGCTCACAGGCCTGTGCTCAATCCACGGAGCTACACCAGCCAGGGCCAAGAGATGTACAATTTTCACATTATTTACAGATCAGTTTTCACATTATTAAAATACATATCAATTTTCACATTATTAAAATACAGATTTTTCTCCATTTTTTTACTATAACAAACTATGATGTGTTGAACATTTAAGTCATAATGCTTGTTTTCAAAGTTTGTCTTACGTAGTGTCTCATTCTTACTCATTTCATGAGCCACATCTGTCTTTGACACCCAACGGTATGATGAGGACAAAGCAATAAAGAGAGGTGTAAATAAGCTGGGGGGGGGGGTGCGTATATTTCAATAGAGATCAAGAAATATCAATTGTGGTCACTCTATTTTGAGTTAACTTAGGAAGTTGAGCAAAGGAGCACACAGCCTCTCCTGACTTTCCCCAAATCCTGGGGGCTCTAGCCCAGGCGGCAGTCTGCCCAGGATGCTAATTTATTCCTCTTTTCAATCCAGCTCCATTAAACAATACTGTGCTCTCGTAGAGCCCTTGATGGCGATCGAGTCAATCTAATAAATCACACCTGTGAGGCTTAATTATTGTTTATAAAATTCCTCAGGATCCCAGGATGAAAGGAGCCGAATGCTCACATTGGCGAGTGGAACTGTTATTGTTGTGAATTTTTTTTTTTCATTGAGCCCAGTCCTCAGTTATAAGGTATTGATGGTCGTGAGACTCTGAGATTCATTAATTTCAGCTGACTCTTAGGAGGACTTTTCGAGACTGTAAATGATCTTGGGAACACCTCATTTCAATTTCTGTACAGTACATTATCTTTACTCATTAAAAAATTATCACAGTGATGGATTCTGCTTAATTTAAATTGACTTCTTTGTGGGGGGGAAAGGCAATTAAAGTTAAGAATATGTGAAAGGACTCCTAGGCGGGGGAAGGTATTTCAGTGGGAAAATAAAATGGCACCTTGATTCTTGTTTTGTCTGATTAGAGAAAACACATTCTCTTTAAAGTTTCTCTCTGAAGCCTTTTCAGGCCCAATTGGTGAACTTGAGTTATGTGGAAAACGTGCTCTACGTGTGAGTCTACGTTTGTTTGAAAATAACCCAAACGATTATTCACCTCTCAAAGGATGAAATCTGCAATAGTTTTTAAACTTGATACTTTAAGCTAGAATATGAGACATTATGTAGAGAGATGAAAATATCTCTAAGGTAAAAGACAGGGTGACCAATGAATGGTCCCAGTTGGTCTGTCCTTGGTTCCGCACCAGAAGTCCCAAGTTCTGTGAAACCCGTTAGTTCTGGGCACACAGGCATGATCGGTCATCTTAAAAACAGATTCCAAGTGCAAACGAGTGAACCAAAATGGTGGGCAAAAGAACTAGACGCAAGAGGTTTTATTTATAAGCCATTTGTTACTCTTTGAGTTTTAAGTCATCTAGATTTAAGTCATCTAGGCTTCGATTTAAAAGTTAGAACTTAAATATAATGCTATTTTAGCAGAGATGAAAGAAGGTAACCGTGTGGCAGAGAAGTCAGGAGTGGTGAGTGGGGCAGAAGAGAAAAAGACAGTAAGTTGAACGTTGTTTTGGAGAGGTGGAGTTTACACAGATAAAGGAGAGACCACCACATGCTAAAGGGTCTTTTCTTTCTGCCTCTCACCTCTTTCCCTTCCTTTCCCTTCTTTCTTTTTTCCCTTGTTCCTCTGAAGCTTCATGTTCCTACTTTTCTAGCCACTGATTGTTTTAAATTTTAACCAATGAGGTTTTGCGTTCTTGTTCACTCAATGTTTTGCCCCTTAAAGCCAGATTTCTAACTTAATACTTCCAAAAGTTTTTTATGAGGTGGAAATCTTACATTGTTTATTTCATCGAGGCTAGGTTTGCCAGATAAAATAGAGGATGCCCCATTAAATTTGAATTTCAGATAAAGAATAATTATTTTGTGTAACTGTATGACCCAAACATTGTCCTAAACACAGCATGGAATATAGTGAAAGTGAAAAAGTATTTATTTACCTTACATTCAGATTTAACTGGCCATCTGTGTTTTTATTTGCTAAATCTGGCAACCTGAGTTTAGGCCTCATTTTTTTGCCCCAAATTATATGTGGTATGGAGGAAGGGTCTGAGACTGGAATTGAGAAGGATTAGGTTCGCTGTTTGGGTTTGTTATTTAACTATCCAGGGCTTCCATTTTCACATGTGCAAAATGAGGGTACAGATCCAGATATTCTCTCAACTCATCTCCAGCTGTCGTATTCATAAATGCACCTTGCTTGAGAATGGCTTTAACATAACTGAAGACATGTATGTCATGAGCCACAGTTGAGAGCTGCTAACCTTATCTTTTTTTTAAAGATTTTATTTATTTATTTATTTACTTACTTACTTATTTATTTTTAGAGAGAGGTGAAGGGAGGGAGGAAGAGAAAGATTGATGTGAGAGAGAAACACCAATTGTACAGACCCTGACTGGCAACGCAACCCAGGCATGTGCCCTGACTAGGAATCGAACCGGTGAGCTTCCCCTCTGCAGGAGGATGCCCAGCCGACTGAGCCACGCTGGTCAGGGGTGTTGCCCTTATCTTTTCGTGTCCCTGTCAAGAGAGTGGTAGTGGAGAGATTGGGCATTTTCACCCTTACAGATGCTCTGAGGTAACAGAGAGATTCCTGAGATGCTAAGAGTGCAGGTCACACTTTATGGCCGTTTCAAAACCTGGCAGCAAGAGAATTTGAACCAGACTTTGAAGGTCAAGAGTATTTTCCATAGTGTCTGTGTGAGGAGGAAAGACAAAAAAAGTATCACAGGGCAGTTTCAGCCCTGAGATAGGCTGGATACGTCATATTTACTTCCAGAAACATGCAGCCAGCTTTTTGGCACAATATGCGTATTCACCTGGCTTAGAAAATTTCATCTTTTAATAGACAGAGGGGTTTCCATGCATGAACTGAAGGCCACCACTTCACATTTATAGCTGGGGGGTCAGTGCCATACAGCGGAAAGTTCGTATGCTTTGAAGTCAGTCAGGCGGGGGTGCAAACCATGGTTTCCACCCATTCTATGGTATGACCTTCAGCAATCACTTTATTGTTATGTGTAAAACGAGGAATGGCTCACATGTAATGAGTACTTACCATGTGCCCACACTTTATTTGCTCGCTACTATTAACCCTCACACTGTCTCCAAAGCATAAGTAATGTTATCCATTATAATTCCGACATAGTTTTGTCAATCATTATATATTTTCAATTATAAATGAGGAAACTAAAGTTAAGAGAAGTATAAAATCTGACCAAGGTCATATGGAATATATGGTAAAGCTGCGACTTGAAATTAAGTCTATCTGCCCAAACTCCTTTCCATTCACTCACTGTCTCACACCGGTACATTCTCTCTTTCCCATTGGGCATGTCGGTCTCTGAACACACCTCTTCCCTAGGGTCCTAGTGAGAATGAAGGGCGCCACATGAATGAAGCGGATAGCACAGTGCCTGGCACACATGGGCCCTCATTAAATTATTTTCATATTCTCTTCCTTTGACAATGATTAGGAACTATAGTAACACTAACCAAAAGGAATATTATATGATGCAAATATTTGCCGTTTTCCCCCAAATCCAATGTTTTGACCACTAAAAACCACTCAAGCCTAGGGAACAAAAATGTCACTGTCTGGAGATGTCTGGCCAACCCCTTAAAAAGTCATTATTTTAGACAAGGGGTGAATAAACCCTGTCTTATGAGCCACAGCTGGCCAGCCCCCTGTTTTTGTAAATACACCTTTATTGGAACAGAGCCATGCTCTTTCATTTGACTATTGGTTGTGGTTGCTTCCCTGCTGTAACAACAGAGCTGAGTAGTTACGACAGAGATCCTATGACTCACGAAGCCTAAAATATGACCCTCTGGCCTTTACAGAGAAGTTCCTAACCCCTGTCGCAGACTACGCAGACGCAGTAAGTGGAATAATTGGAAAGCGTGAAAAGAAATTGAGCTTCAGCATCAGGGAGGAAATATTACTGAATTACCTCACAGATCTGAGACTCTGTATGTGAAGTCTTCACTGCCATGAACAGGGCCAGTGCATTTATATAGGATGAATTTCCAAATGCACATCAATGCTATGTGATAGGGGAAATGAAAAACAACTTTCTTATACCTTGATTAAATTCATTCATAGGAGCTTTGAGTAGGTCATTCAGCCCACAAATACTAAATATAAGTGCTACCATAATGATGTAACAATGCATTTTCTCTGTCACAGAAAGTAAATCTAACAAATTCTTCCAAGAGTATCGATCAGGGCCCCTCGTACTACAGCAATGGCTAAAGGCACCATTTTATAACTGATTCATAGTCATTTGCCTTTAAATATATCGTTAGCGATATCTCCAAAGTTAATGAAATGGAGTTGCTTTTCAGTTATTATTCTTGCTGTTTGTTTTATAATGATGAATTCAGCCACTTTAATAATTCAGATTGATTATCACCCATTAAGTAAAAATGAGTAAGTTACACCTCTTATAGAAAATAGTGTATTTTATGGTTGCTTTTGTTGTTCATTTTGTTTACTTTTTTTTTCAAAGAGAATTGAAACATTTATTTTTATTTTTTTTAAGATTTTCTTTATTTATTTTTAGAGAGAGGGTAAGGGAGGGAGAAAGAGAGGAAGAGAAATAGCAATGTGTGGTTGCCTCTCACATGGCCCCCACTGGGCACCTGGCCCGCAACCCAGGCATGTGCCCTGACTGGGAATCGAACCGGGACCCTCCGGTTCCCAGCCCGCGCCCAATCCACTGAGCTACACCAGCCAGGGCATCATTTTGTTTACTTTTGTATGAGTTAAAAATCTTTTTGCTGCAAGGACAGAAAAACTAACTCAAACTGGATTAAGGTGAAGGGAGGAATAAATTACCTGATGAATCTCAAAGGTCCACAGGTGCATCTGCCTTCAGGTGTGGCATCGTTCAGAGACCAAACAATGACAGTAGCACCGGCTCCTTGGCTGTGCCTCTTGAGGGGAGCTCCCTGGGAACTGGCTTTGCTTCCTGTAGATTTGCTCCATTTTAGGCTTTGTGAATTTCAGTCTTACCCCTCAGAGCTTTAAAGGTGCCGCTGATCCAGGCTTCGCCTCCATTCTCTGCCAATTACAGTGGTAGAGAAAGAAACCCCCCCCCCCTCCAGAAACACTGGCTCTAATCCCCAGGTGGATACAAGGGAGGAGATAGGCTGACTTGTCTAAAGTAACCCAGATGCATCTTTAGAGAGGAACCAGTGACAATTCCATCTAAACCAGTCTGGCTGAAAGTAAAGGAGACAGAAGAACCTGAAAAAAATCAGAATCCCATTGCTGAAAGCAAAAGGAGAACAAGCTATGTTCTCTACAACTCTGCAGCAGATTTTTATGCTCCCTAAATTGGTTTAAATTTTGAAGTACAATAAGGAAATAGAGTTTTATAGTCAAAAGTAGGCATCTTGGAATCGGACTCCTGGCGTTCAAATCCCAGCTCACTTCTTAGCAGTGTGACCTTGAACAAGGTATTTAATGTGTCTATACTTAGTTTTCCCTTCTGTAAAATGAAGGCAAAAATACCTATTTTTACAGGTTGCAGTGAGAACTAAATAAGTTAATATTTATAAAGCAGTTTGAACAGTAATACATAGTGAGCATTGCATATGATTGTATTTAGGTTAAGATAAGTCAGATATGCACAGGGCTGCAGAAATGTTCCTGGTCTGGCTATCTGCAACTAGTTTAGTTTTTATTGCAATTGTGACAAGATGGGACTACTTCCCCTCAGCATTCGTTCCCTTTGGTACTAACCAGGATGGATTACATTACGCAGCAATAACAAGCAATCTTCAAATTCTCAGCATCTTCACATAACAAAGGATTATGCTTTATGCCCACCACAGGTCATCTGGGGGCTTTGCTCTATGTTGATTGTGTTCTTCCTTTGGGTCTGTGGATGACAGAGCAGTCACCATCTGGGGCACTATTGGTCTCCATGGCAGAGGGCAAGCTAACGGAGCAGAGTCGTACAGATTCTTAAAGCTTCTGCTCTTGTGTTAATCTAATGGATTAAAATTCTATTGGAAAGATCAAGCCACAAGGCCATAAGTAGTTGGGATAATGCAATCCTGTCCCGTGCCAGAAGGAGTCAGACTATCTGCAGGTAATCTTAATGACCATCAGATTATTTGTTGATATTTCTACTTAATTAAAGTGCCATGTCCCCAAGTGACTTACAAACTTCTTGAGGTATTTAGTTCTTGTGGATTTTCCCATAGAAGCTAGTCCTCTGAACAGTGGGACTTTAATCAGTATTGTCTACATTGAGCTACCATATTTTGAATTAATGACCCATTTGGATTATTTTCTTAAATAGGAATTCAGGTAAAATAAGTGTTCAAACAGATATTAGCTGGATAATTTCATTTTTTTGTCTGTAAAATGGAAGTAATAATACCTACATATAAAGCATCTGTAAGGGTTGCTAAACGTATCATAGTGAGCTCACACCCTGGGAAATACAGCGCTTTAGACCCTTTTCCTACTGTGATTGACCACAGAAACAGAGATCAGAGACAGTCCCACAGCCAATCGTCCACTGCCAGTGAGGCAGCCCTGTGAATGAGGACGGAGAAATTTCATATTATGGGTACCTGGCTGGGAGGTGTCAGTAGGGTAGAGGGACAATTTTTGATGAAGCCAGAGAGCTGATCACAGGCCACAGGAAGTCGACCAGGTGCCAAGCCCAGCTTCACGAGGGACCCCTGTGCGGCCCCACAGGGCCCCGCTCTCAGTTCGTGAACAAGGAGTTCCATGTTCTCCATATGTTTTATTCTGCACCAGGCTGCACAAATCATGTAGCCAGACCTGTTCAATACAAAAGGTTACATGGAGCCTCTCGTTTCCCTGATCCTCCCCCATTACTTCCCTGATGGGAGGGAGCTGTGAAGACAATAGAGGTGGTAGAGGCCAGTCTCAGGGAGCACCTAAAAGCAAAGAGGAGCCAGTACTCGCTCGCCCCCAGTGAAATCACTATCTTTCCTGCGGTGCTGGGGTGTTGGTGGGTGGGAGGGAGGGGTTGGCTTCCAGCACAGTGCATCGCTAAGGCGGGTTCTTCAGCTCCACCCACCTGGACAATGTGATTCAGTCTTGGAGAAGATGGCAGTGAGGCCACGTGGCCAAAGGGGACAAGGCAGGTTCATGTGTTACGTAGCACAAAGTTTTAACAGTTGAAATCTAAAGAAATCACTGATTTTTGTTATAAATTGCTCATCTGGAAATGAAATGGAGAGACAAGGGATCTTCCTACCAGCTAGGAAAACTGTCACGGGCTCTGGAGAAGCAACAGGAATCAGGAGCCACTACAGTAGGCTCCCAATTCAGGGGCCTCCGCGAGGTGCTGCGTGAGGGTGAGAGGTGGGAGGCAAGGGGCCCAGGGCACCCTGCAGGGCAAAGGAGATCGGCGCACTCCCTGCAGCTCTCGGTGGAGCAGTCTCACGTGGGAGGCTAGACAGACCACTGGAACAGGCAGCCCTCTAGGGCTCGTCCAAGACGAGGCACCTCAGGGACATATCCTTACAAAATATGTGAAACATTCAGAAATGTGCAGAAAAGAATATAAAAGAGGCCATCGTGTACCTATAATCCAGATTTAACACATTCTGACATACTTGCTTTGTATCTTTTTTTAAAAAAAATAAAGTATTCCTAATGAGTAAAAGCCTTTTTGTAACTCATTTATTTCCTTCCCTTACTTCTGCCCCTAGACAAAGTGCTGCTGTGGCTTCTACTTTTACTACAAATGCAGATGTTCATAAAAATAGGTAGTGATATCTTCTAGATTTTTACATTTTACATCAATGGCATCATACAATATATGTATATTTTATATATGTTTGCGATGTATCCATGTTGATAGATAAAGATTCAGTGCATTCATTTTAAGTGATGAATGTAGCATTGCACTGAATAAATGAATAGACCATAATTTATTTATTCCCTGCCATATCAGAGATAATGGGCATTCTTGTCTTGTTGTTCACTTTAAAGAGAATAATTTCTAAAGTTTCAGCATTAAATATGATGTTTGCTAGAGGTTTTTGACATGTGCCTTTTATGGTGGTAAAGAAACTTCCTACTGTTTCTGGTTGACTGAGTTATTGTTTTACCAAATGCTTTTTTGCACTAACAAGATGACCCTATGAATCTTTTCATTTAACCTGTTAATATCATTAACTTATTCGTTAGGTATTTGAGGCAGACGCCACTAGTTCGCTGCTCAATATTATTCTTCCTCCTCCTTCTTGCTAACTGAACCCCGATCTTGTTCGGTCCAGCTATGGTGAAAGCCAATTAGGATTATGCTCTTCACTGTTTTCCGTCTTCTCTTTCCGCTAGAAGCGACATGCTGCTAGTCTGACTGATGACATGTGAATGGGATTCTGCCAGGATGACTCCAGGGAAAATAAAAGGAGAAAACATGGAGACAGATCCCTTCATCTTCCTGCCTTCTTCCTTTTCTGAACCCGGGTCCCGTGCTGGAACTGGCAGCAGCAGCCCTTACATGACCATCAAAATCAGAGCTAAAAGATCACGGGATCATCAGGCCTGATATTAATGAGACACTGAGCCAATAGCGGCAACTGTCTATCTCCACATTTCCTGTTGTATAAGTAAAGTAAATGCCTGTTTGTTCAAGCCATCCTAGACAAATTCCTTTTTACTTGAACCTGAACATGGTTCCAATGGACAAACTGATGGTTATCAATGATAACCATCTCCGTATTCTTGAAACAGACCTTAGTTGGTCACTGTGTATTTTAAGTACAATGTTGTATTTATTCTTCTCATACTTTAAGTTTTTTGCATCTGTGTTCATTGATGACATAGGTGTACAACTTTTCCTTTAAATACTATTTCTGTCCTACTTGGGTAGACCCATAACAATAAATGAGCAGCTTTCCCTCTCATTCCAATCTTTATAATAATTCATAGAACATGATGCATACATGCCAATACGAATCCACGTTTCTGGGTCTGGTTTCTTTATTTCTGTGGTGAATGAAGACCTCATTAATTTGGTTTCTTCAGTGGTTGATTGCATGTACATCATAATAATATGGTTCTTTTAAATTTAGTTTTGGTTAATCATGTTTTTTCCTATTTTAAGATTTCAATATTACTGTAATAAATTTGCTCATTATATTTTCTTATGGTTTAACCGTCTTCAATGTCTAAAATTATCTTCTTTGATTATTTCTAATATTGTTTTTATGTACTATTTTCCCCATTTTAAATCTTCCCAGTTTATAGTCTTTTTAAAATATATTTTATTGATTATGCTATTACAGTTGTCCCATTTTTCCCCCTTTATCCCCTTCTGCTCTGCATACTCCCTCCCACCTGCATTCCCTGCCTTCAGTTCATGTCTGTGGGTCGTACATATAAGTTCTTTGGCTTCTCCACAACCCATACTATTCTTAACCTCCCCCTGTCTATTTTCTACATACCATTTATGCTACTTATTCTCTACCTTTTCCCCCTCTCTCCCCTACCACTCCTCCACTGATAAACCTCCATGTGATCTCCATTTCTGTGATTCTGTTCCTGTTCTAGTTGCTTGCTTAGTTTGTTTTTGTTTTTTCTTAGGTTCGGTTGTTAATTGTGAGTTTGTTGCCATTTTACTGTTCATATTTTTTATCTTCTTTTTCTTAGATAAGTCCCTTTCACATTTCATATAATAAGGGCTTGGTGATGATGAATTCCTTTAACTTGACCTTATAGGGAAGCACTTGATCTGCCCTTCCACTCTAAATGATAGCTTTGCTGGATAGAGTAATCTTGGATGGAGGTCCTTGCCTTTCATGCCTCTAAGGTTTCTTTTGAGAAATCACCTGACAGTCTTATGGGAACTCCTTTGTAGGTAACTGTCTCCTTTTCTTTTGCTGCTTTTAAGATTCTCTCCTTATCTTTAATTTTGGCTAATGTAATTACAGTGTGCTTTGGTGTGTGCTTCCTTGGATCCAACTTCTTTGGGACTCTCTGAGCTTCATGGACTTCCTGGAAGTCTATTTCCCTTGCCAGCTTGGGGAAGTTCTCCTTCATTATTTTTTCAAATAAGTTTTCAATTTCTTGCTCTTCCTCTTCTCCTTCTGGTACCCCTATGATTTGGATGTTGGAATGTTTAAAGATGTCCTGGAGGTTCCTAAGTGTCTCCTCATTTTTTTGAATTCTTGCTTCTTCATTCTGTTCTGATTGAATGTTTCTGTTTTCCTTCTGGTCCACACCATTGATTTGAGTCCTGGTTTACTTCCCATCACTGTTGGTTCTCTGTACATTTTCCTTTATTTCACTTTTCATAGCCTTAATTTTTTCATCTAAATATGACCATATTCAACCAATCCTGTGAGCATCCATTTTACCAGTGTTTTGAACTGTGCATCTTATAGGTTGGCTATCTCTTTGTCACTTAGTTGTATTTTTTCTGGAGCTTTGATCTGTTCTTTCATTTGGGTCATTTTTTTTTTTTTGTCTCAGCATACCTGTTACGTACGTAGTAAGGGGTGGAGCCCTAGGTGTTCACCAGGGTGGGGTAACCCACATTGCTGGGTTGTGACGCTGTATGTGGGGGAGGGGTCCGAGAAGGAACAATGCTCCTTGCTGTGCTCTCTGCCGGTTTTCAGTCACTTCCTCTACTACCCACAATCAAATTGGGCCCTTTTGGTGCTGATTCCAGGGTGGGTGGGCTTGTGTACATTCTAGGACCCTCTGGGTCTCTCCAATGAACTCTCCTATGAGGTTAGGAGTTTCTGCCACTGCTGCCTCAACCCTCACAGGTGTTTTCAATCAGAGATTTGAGGCTTTATTTCCCCACGCTGGGACTCTGGGTTGTGCGGCCTATCTCGCTCCCCAGTCGTTCCTCTCAGTTTTTCTGCACAGGAATGTGGAACTGCCCAGGTTGCCAGCTGCCGCCTCGCTGGGTCTGCCAGCTGCTGCCTTGCCGTGAGTCCTCTCTGCCCAGCTGTCCACCCCTCCTACTGGTCTGGATGAATATTTCTTCTTTAACTCCTTGGTTGTCAGACTTCCATTCAGTTTGATTTTCTGTCTTTTCTGGTTGTTTTTTGTTTTTAAATTTGTTGCTGTCCTTTTGGTTGTGCGAAGAGGCACAATGTGTCTATTTAAGCCTCCATCTTGGCCAGAAGTCTGTATTATCTTTTTCAAATCACATAGTTTCTTAAAATCCACTAAATGTTACAATCTTTGAATCTATGATTGAAAAATATTTTCTAACAGATATACAGAATTTAACTACTTAAAGCAAAGAACTGGCTGACAACTTTTTAATTAGAAGGCAATAATACTGTCTTTGCTCAAGCCATTTTAGAGATTCCTCTTTCAGGACCTAGGACCTACGTCTCATTCTTTAAAAAAATAGGATTAGTGCCAAATCTTCATCCTTTTAGCAGTTTCGCAAGTTGCAGGTGCAAAAGCTCTTGTCAACAAGATAGATAGTCAAGTTGTAGTCAACAATGACCATAAAGTAGTCATTATTTTTTGAACTTCATAAATAGTTTCCAAAGGCAAGATTCAAAGACATCTTCTGAAATTATTCTAAACAATGGCATAAATATTGAATAAATTTATAGACTCTTACCTGATGGACAAGTTGTTGGACAAGCATTGTCCCTTGGTAATGGGATTCAAAACCTTTAGCAACCGGAGGCAGACGTAACTAAGTTTGTACACCAACTTTACCATTTACCCAGAAATATGAGCTTGGGAAGATGACTAAAATTATATATGATTTAGCTTCTCATATGGATAGTTATACTTATCTCACAGAGTTGTGCCTGGAAAAACCCTTAAAGGATTAATTATTAGAAATAAAAATAGAATCCTATTAATTTCAAAAAATTAAGTTGTATGTGTTCCCAAATTCTACCCATGATGCCAGAACAACACTAAATCCCATACTAGACACAATTTCTTCGATAGTTAATACTAATTATCATTATACAACCTAACAGGGCATCACCTTCATTAATTATTTATAATTTTTCTCCTCTAAGTTCTTGTATAGCTCTTAGGCACCATATTCGGAGGGTTACACGCACAGAAAACATATGTAACACAATATTTAAGTGATTCAATTTTAATGCAGAAGCAAAACAATAAACAAAGGCATAACATATAAAAAGAAGTCATGAAAATGATGAGATTTATAGAGGTCAATGTATAAGGTTGCCAGGGATATTAAACCTGAGCTCACGGAGGGAGAACATCCCGAGACCCCCCTTTAGAGCAGTGATGATGTCATGCAGCTCCCCTGCGAGCGGGGCCCTCGTGTGGGCTAGGAGAACTCCTTGTCAGTGGTGGTAAATGTAACTGACATAAATAGCTTCCATGCTGGAGAAACAGTATAACTTGAAATGGCTCAAGAAGTTGAGTTATTATAATCTGAACGGGCTCATTTCTGAGTGCACCTATTATAAGATAAAGACTGTATTTAGCATGTGTCTGGCACATAGAAAGTGTTTTATAAATGACAGTTGGTGCTCCTATCTCCACTGTTTTACCATTACATCTTTCTCATTATATCAATTTTTATACTTGATGCTGTAAAAGATAAAACTTACCTCCTTTTTTTTTACCGTGTCACTTACAACTGCTTTCATGTTTAAATGACTTTTAATCTTTTTCCATTGAATTTTAAATTGTATTTGTATCTTCTTCTACACATTCCCATTCCAGTCCCTCCATGAAATAAATCTATTTGGAAAGATACATAATTGGCTTGCAGCTTCAGCAAGAGTCAATATGTCATTAAGCAATCATTTACACTTCAAAACAAAATAAATCAGTAAGAAGTTAAAAGATAATGTTTTACGACATAAAGTTTGATTAGTTAAAGTTTTTTGATGTCATGAATTTTTCTCTGGAGAAAAAATAGTCAAAACTCATTATATTTATAGCAGATTTGTAGTTGTTGCCATATTCAAATTTTGTCCCCAAGTTTTATCTAACATGATTTTCTCTTCTTTAAGTGACCTTTGTCCCAAAACTCAGAGCCAGCTTATAATGAGCATACAACCCTGAATCAGGGTGGCAACTATGACAAAGTAGCATCAGCAATTTTAATGAGAAGAGAAAATACAAGGAAAAAAATAATGGTTGAGTCTAATGTTCATTTAGATAAAATTAAGCATAAATATTTACTTCAGTAGCAGTGCAGGATCAAATCGTCTTTCCCCCGTTACAAAAACTTCCCTTTAAAACATGTCTGATCAAATCGTATGGAAATGTGAACAGTAACTCTTTTTATTCTTCTACCTCATCAGTCCACGAAACAGAGTAATGACTAAGCCACCAAGTGCATCCAACAACATGGGCTTCATGACTGTCTTTGCAGGCTCCTTTCTTAAAAGAAGCAAGTGCAGTCTGATCACCAGTAGACCACACGGTGATGATTTTGGCTGTGCATGCTGGCTCATAATATGTGAGTGTGGCCACCAAACACCACAACTGGCTGCTACTATAGCAGCCACGAGTATCACTCCATGGGCTGAAAGCATCACTAAGAAAACGTCCTCTATCTGTGTTTCATTGTGGAACCCATCTATAAGATTTTACTCCCCAGTCCTCTCTTTTGCTGTATTGTGAGCACATAGGCACTAGAATCCTTCTAAAATAATGTTCAAAAAGTGGCATGTCCCCGCCAGGGAGGGTCCAGGATCCCTGGTAATTATTCAGAGATTTAAATGAAATGTTACTGATGACAGCAATGGACATTAAGAAATTCAGATTTGCCTGAAAAGAGCAAATAATATTGCCCTTTCCAAACACCCTAGTTCTTAAAATCAAAAAAACAAACAAACAAAAACCCACCCTACTCTTGTTAAAGAAATATTCCTTTGGATCCCCAGCCTGATCACATGTATAAAAAGCTATTTTTAAAAAATTGATCATTAGTTTAAAACTAGGAAATGACACATATTTCATTATGGTGTTGAATTAGGTAGTTTATGTTAACGATGTATGTAAAAGTTTTAAAACTGCTTAAGAATTTTTAAAAGGTTACAGAGGGATATATACAAAAAGATAAAATGTATCATTTGGGTATTAGTATACATCAAAAAGGAGACTGTATTCAATGTTATTTTTAAGAAGCAATTACTGTCTCAATTGAATTACCTGGTGATTAAGAGAAAAATATTTCAGAGGGCAGATAAGGCAGTCTTGCTACTGATTGCATCAAGCAGATTGTGAGAGAGCTGGGAGATAAAAGTGAATATAGAGTTTCAACATCATGACCCTAACCTTTGATAGTCAGATAAGAATGTCCACTATAGAGGAAATGAAATTCAGCAAAGTACGATTAGATCACCACGTGCAAAGAGAGGAAATCTTATTCTTGGCTTTTTATGATGCAAGAATAAAAGCATTGTTTTATTTTTCTCTCAGATGATGCATATCTCATTATGTGTGAAAATAAGGAATTAAAGCTGACTCTTTATTGATGTCTTACTTCATTTCTTCCTTGGAATGTGGAAGCACATTGAGAGAGACGTTTAACATAGCTATAACTCATATAATTTCGTGAACCTTTAGAATTTACAAAACACTTTTACATTCATCATCTGGCTTGAGTCTCACCACAATGCTGAGAGGTACAACTGGCCGAGATCATTATTATTCCCACTTTACAAATGAGGAAAAAATGGTCAAAGAGGTTAATTGTCTAGTCTAAGATCAAATCGCTGTATTTAAGCCAAGATGCAGTGTTTTTAGTGTGAATGGACAGGCAGGATACTTCTTTCACTTGCTCTCACTCTTTCCTTTCCTCCAGTTTTTCAGTGGACTCGGGTTTTGAGGTTATCACCATGAAGTTCATCCTGTCCTCCGGTGGCACACAATTTTTAATGCAGCAGATTCAGGAAGCTTTTTGCCGAAATGACTAGTGTCGGTTTGTTTTAAAATTTACATCAAAGGAATAGTGAACACTTTTCTCTCTTATGCCTATTTTTGTTTCAAGCAAGCACTTCTGCAATGTATATGGTAATTTGTGACATGCATGTGTGGTCCAGAAGGCCAAGCACCAAATGTGTTATCATGGTGCATATAGAAAAGCAATTTGAAATAAATTAATGATAGTCCCTTGCAAAATATAATAAAATTCTTAGCTCCTGCTATCATTTGTTTTAGGGTAACATTTGACTACTGTAGTCCTAATGACCATACCAGAAAAAGGAAGGAAAAAGAAAAACAAGAGAGTTAAAAGGAAGACCTCTGAGTTTCTCCATGTCTAATCACGGTGTTGAGAAATCATGATGTTGCTGTTTTATGTTTGTTTTACTTTAACAATGTATTTAAATAAAAATCCAGTAAATGGTCCAATTTTCACAGCAGAAATAATAGCATTTTTTAGCAGAGTTCATGATCCTAAAAGTCAAGACATGAAAGGTTTCACTTTTTAAAAACAAACCGAGTATCACTTTGCAAAGAGATCAGTGCAAATGATGGAAATACATACCACATAACTGTGGGAGAAGAGTTAAAGGCAATTTATTCCTGCAGTTTCCTGAGAAATAAATTCGTGTTCTCATGTAAATACCCAGGGGGCAAGTTTAGTTTATAAATTACACAGAAGGAACTACTTCCCCCAGTTCCCAAAATTAAAAGGCCTCTCTGTAGCCTTGAATTATGTGGGGTCACATAGGATAATTAAAAAATTGATACACAAAGAGCTGTGTCAGGGAAATTGTAAAGAAGATTTGGGACTCTCATTTGTTTGTCACAGAGCCAGAAGCAGACATATCATGAAAATGGGAATAATCAAAATAATAACAATAGTAAAAACTAGCTAATGTGTACAGAGCACTTAGGCTGTGTATATATTGTGCTCTCAGAGGAAGTGCCCGCATGACTTGTATAATTCAATATTCCTTTCATGCGTAAAGGCATTGCAGTTTAGTGAGGTTACGTGATGTGCCCAAGAACACATTGGTAATAAATGGTTTAGTTGTAGTTTCAACCTGGCCTAGGGACGAGTCTTCAAGGAAAAAATCTGGTATTCTGGCTCCACCTCTAGCTCTTTTCTGACTCTGTGGTTTGGATAATTCACAAGACCTTCATGAACTTTAGTTTCCTCACTGGTAAAACTACAAGCCCAATAATTCCCAACCTGTAGCTGACAAACTCTTGGAGTATGGGAGGGACAAGAAATGGGATTGGAGTTCATTGCAAGTCTTCCATGTACTATTGTAGACTGAATAAGTAATATGGTTTGTTTATACACGTGCTTCTATTTTGAAGATGTGTAGATTTGTTTCTGGAATATTAAAATAAGTTTAAAGATTATTTCTGAATTCATACAATCTTTGTCATAGTGTACATTCTCAAACAATAAGCTAAAGAGTTATTGCTATGAAATCAGGACTCCTGAAAATATTTTTTACATCAAAAGTAGACCTTTGCTTCTTCAGAGGTAAGAAATCACAATATCTCAAAACCCTCCCAGTCATAAATTTCTATGATTACAGGAGAAAATTTAAATGGCTTGACTATTAACTTTTAAAAGTTTCAGGACTGACATATTTAATTACTTTTCCCACTTACACATACAGTTTTCATGTATTGCTTTTTTGACAAAAGTATTACAGTCCCCAAATACCCTTGACATAGTCAATGAAAAGCAGAAGCTGGTAGATTTAGCAATGGCTGCTCCTTTGAACCCTCAGTGATTTTTTTTTGGCATAAATTGGCCACTTCCTATCCTATTGGTGATCAGTTGGGCAACGCTTCAAAGCTCTCAGACTTTGTCTCAGTAAGATGCTTGAAGAAAACTGAGAGTTGAATCAAAAAGCAGCCATGTGGGCATTTCCTTATATGGAGTTTCTCTCATTCTACCCACTGAGAATGGTTTGGCTAGTTCTGAGCCACTTGGAGTGGGTCGGGGCTGCATTTCCAGCCCCGCCGATCATAGAAACAATTGCTGATGGAAGGTTGCCGGTGGAGGCAACCTGACCGTGGCAACTCTAGTGACAATTGAAGCTTTGCTTGGGAGTAACTTGCACAGCTCTTCTTTTTTTCATATGATACAAAGCAAGCCCATCTTCCTGCACACAGCTGGAAAACTCTTATAAACTTTCTGAAGGCAAATTGGTCACGTGGATCAGAATTTGTTTGACTTAGCCGTTCTCTTCTAAGAATTCACTACAAGAAAAAAATGATCATGTATGTGAAAAATATTTAGAATCGAAGATGTTGACCATAGGGGTTTGTTTTTCTGCTTTTATCATAGAGATATGATTAAATAAACAGTATTATGTCCATACAGAAATAGTATACAGCCACTAAAATTTTTTAATTAAATTTAATAGCAATGATAGAGATAAGTTAAAAAAGGGGAGTAGGTATATATAAAATTTTAAGAACATTTTAAGTTCATTTTAAAGTATGTTAACAATTTTGTTTTGATTTTCTTAAATATAAAGGCTGCTGTGGTGTTTGGAAATAGAGCTTAGTGTATGTAACTACCTACCGTTTTTTTCCCTTCAAACTCAACACGACAGTTCCCACTCTGTACCTTTGTAATCAGGGTCTGTCTGTCTGTCTGGAAAAGTTTTCTCCCAGATTTCCACATGGCTGACTCACTGAAGTCTTCTCTAGTCACCTGTCAGAGACTGCCACTCAGTCTCAACCACATCACCCTAGTTTTATTTTCTTTATAACCCTGTCACCATCTGAAGTTACTTTATTCACTTTTTTATACACTTGATTATTTTTTGTCTGTCTCAAAAGAATGTAATATCTATGAGAATAGAGGCTTTGTGGGCCCTATTTCCTGCTCCACATAGAACCATGATAGATACATAATTGGTGCTCAGTAAGTATTTGTCAAGTGACTGTTTTAGTAAATGTGTGCGTCACGTGGCTGCCTGTTCGGGTGGGTCCTTGGGGTTCCTTGATTCTAATATAGGAAGTAAACATGGTGTCTTGATATCTATCAGAAATAATTCTTTTGACCAATAACTGTCAAATGTCTTTACCCCATCTCTGTTATTCATTTGAGAAACATTAACTGAGTCTCTTGAATGTACCAGAGATAGTGCTTGGAGCAAAAATAGATACAAAATAAGAATTAGATTGATTTATTTGATTTTAGGAGGCTCATAGTTAATGGGAATACAGACATATAACATATGGAAGGATAGGTATGTAGTTAATAAATGGTGGGATAGGAACGACAAAGAGGTACACAGGATGCCGTGGGAGCTGAGTAGGGGGTGCTGAAGCACCGTGCTGGTGTGGAAGGCTTCCTGGACGTGAGCTGGAATGTGCTCTGTAGGCACGCCGTGTTCCCAGAAGGATAAGCAGCTCCGTGTGACTAGACAAAGGTGAAGAGGTGAATCTGACCATTTAGGCAAGACACTGATTGACGCTGGCCTTGTGCCATGCTAAGGAGTGTGAATTTTTTCCTGTAGGCAACAGAGAATGATGGAGAATTCTTGAGTTGAAGATCCCATAATTAATAAAGCCTATATTGAAAATTAATAGGATTTTCAATTCCTTGAAGAAGAATATTTGAATTTAGCAGTCATCATCTTTATGTTTCCTGTTTTCTTCTCCCTATCTTCTACATCTAAATGGTAAGTCATGTACACTGAGCACAATTTATATCTCTAATTATCTACTTCCTTTTATCTGCATTTCTCATCCTCAGCTAACTTCTTGGACTTCTGCTTAGACATCTGCAATAACCTCCTAATTGGTCTTTTCACTTCATTCTTGCCTCTCCTCAATGTACTCTCCATGTGGCAGCCAGAGGCTTCTTCTGCAATCAAAGGCATACCACTCCCCTGCTTAAAACACTTTCTATTGCCCTCTGAGTGGAATCCAGGTGCCCTCCAATGGCCTGTGAGCCCAGCATGACCCAGCCCCTGCTCTCTCTTCTATTCTCTCCTCAAACACGCCAGCCTCTTCCTCACCTTAGGTCTTCACAAGGTACTTCCTCTGCCTGAAATGCTCTTCCTCCTATTTTTGTCTCATTGGCTTTGTCTTATTCTTTGGGTATCAGCCTAAATTTAATCACATTCCCTAACCACTCTATCAAAGTAAGTTCTCATTTCCTTGAGTAGCCAACCCTCAATAATCTCCACCATTATTTAGTCCCTGCATT
This sequence comes from Micronycteris hirsuta, assembly GCA_004026765.1. Classification (NCBI taxonomy): domain Eukaryota; kingdom Metazoa; phylum Chordata; class Mammalia; order Chiroptera; family Phyllostomidae; genus Micronycteris; species Micronycteris hirsuta. The sequence goes on along the minus strand of PVJI01005332.1, from coordinate 3,395 downwards.
AGTGTCCCAGGGCAGCCATGATAAATTTACCCAAATTGGGTGGCTTTAAAAAGCAGAAAATGTATGCTCCCACAGTTCTGGTAGCTAGATGTGCAAATCAAGGTGCTGGAGGGACCATACTCCCTCTGAAGGCTCTAGAGAAGACTCCTTTTTGCCTCCTAGTTTCTGTTGGTTGCTAGCAGCACTCCTTCACTTGTAAATGGATCCTGTAATCTCTGCTTCTCTCTTCAGATGACCTTCTTTCCTGTGTGTCTGTCTACAAATCATTCTCTTCTTACAAGGACCCTAGTCGTTGGGTTGAAGAACCACCATCTCCAGTATGATTTCACCTTAATTTGGTTGCATCTACCAAGACCCTGTTTCCAAATAAGGCTGATTTGCAGGTACCAGAGTTAGGACTTCAACATATCTTTTTTGAATTCAACCCACAACTGTCCCCTCCCACACTGCATGGGACTGACCTGTGCAACTAATAAGATGGGGGACATGACAGTACGTGAGTTTTGAGACAAGGTTATAAATGGCATTACAGCTTACCCTTGCTCTCTCTTGGATCACTCACTCTAGGGAAGCAATCTCTGTTGAGAAGACACCCCAGCAGCCCTCTGGAAATGTCCACATGAGAAGGAACTGAGACGGCCTGCCAAGAGCTGGCACCAAGTTGCGTGCCACATAAGTGAGTCCGCTAAGAAGCAGATCCTCCAGTTGCAGTCCTTAAAATACAGCCTTCAGATGATGGCAGCTGTAGCCAATATCTATTTTTTACTGTATTTTTTTCTGTTACCATCTATTTGACTCATAACCCCTCCCCCAGTAATCACCATGCGGTAGCCAACATCTTAACGGCACCCTCATGAGAAATCTTGAGCCAGAGTCATCAGTCTGAGCAAGTTCTGAACTCCTGACCCATAGGAACTTTGAGACAATACATGTTTATTGTTTAAAGCCACGAAATTTGTGGCAATTTGTTACACAGCAACAGATCATTGATACATCTCCAATTTTTTGTTTTGTGCCTGTTACAAAATAAGTATTTAAAAAATGTTAGCTATTATTATTAATAATAATTTCTTTACAAAAACAACTCAATATTATTGTCTCAGGTATTATTTTCATCTATTTATATGCACCCATCTGCAGTTATTTCTGTGAAATATGATAGTATCCAAAGACACCATAAAGAAGAGTAATCTTGCTACATTAGGAAAACAAAATCTGCCATTTGTTCAAAAGAAACAGACCACTAATAGATAAGCATGAATGAATCATAAAAACATTATGCTGAGAAAAAGGGACCTGACCCAAAAGAGCACATGCTATATGATTCTATTTATATAAAACTCTAGAAAAAGACACTTCTAATCTATAGTGACAAGAAGCATATCAGTGCTTGCCTGGAGTAAGGGATGAAGAAGTAGACTGACTGCAAAGAGGCATGAGAGAACGTTTACAGATGATAAAGTTATTCCAAGTATTGACTGGATAGTCACATAGGTGTACACATTTCAAAGCTCATCACATTGTGTCCTTAAAATGCAAGTATTTTATTGAGATATAACGTAAATTGTATCTCAATACAGTTGATAAAAAAATGTACACTTTTCTGAGCATTCATGAGTCAAGTGCTTTCCATAAATATCTCTAGTACAAATCAATAGCCTTGTGTTTTGAAAATGCAAATTGAGTCTCAGAGAGATTACTTGACTTCTTCAAGGCCACACAGTCTTAGGTCCAAACCCTTTTGCTAGTTTCAATATGCTTTGTTTGAGTTAAAAAGAATTTTAATGTCATCTAATCCAGAGATGGCCAACTCCAATATTTTTAGGAACTCGGCCATAAAAGTATATAGGAGAGAATCAAGCATCAGACAACAGAAAGAAGTGGAGACTATTTTTTCTGGGCATGAGGAAAACACTCCTTAAACAAACCACAGGGTCACAGTGAACATTTTACACAGGAGGAAACTGAGACTACGGAGATTTAATAAATTACTTGCCTATGGCCACCCAGCTGCGAACCGGCAGATTTCCTAGAGGTGAGAGACGAGATGCGGTAGGTGAATTAGGGAATGAGATAAATAATGGGGAAACAAATACTTAAAATCCCAGCATCTCTTGATTATTGCACTTAAGCGTTATATAATATAAAATCAAAAGTTTAGTAGGGGAACACGTACCATAGTTCATATGAGTTTTGATGACTAATTTATTTGCCTGCTCATTTTTCTATCCGCACATTTATTGAGCCCCCACTGCATGCAGAACAGTGTGCTTGGAGATCTACTCATCCTGTGTGCTAAGTGTAGCATCCATTTTGAATCCCCCAAAACATCAGCTCCATTAGCCTCCCCCCGTCCAACAACCCTTTCATGACTTGCATTCATACTGCATGCGCAGACCCTTGCCCCACGGCCCGTTGTCTCCAGTTATCTGTAAAACTCGCTTTACACTCTATTATAGCCCTGTATAATGCTGTCTGGTCCACTAAGTGTTTTAAATGCGTATGTCTTATCTTCCAAGCTAATTTGCAAGGGATTTCTGAGCCACGTAAGTGTAAATATCCTGAAGGGTTTAACAGCCCTATAGTACCTGGCACATAGTTAGGCACACAGAAGACTCCCCACCGGTTCTTATCAATTGATTATCCTGGTGTCCTGGGACAGCAGCATGTCTTAGATTGGGTTTCCCAGAATCCCAACCTGAGATAAGGATTTGAGTGCAAGTAGATTATTTTAGATGTGATCTCTGAAAGAGCTGGAATGGACCTGAGCAAGTAAAACAAGGAAGAAAAGAAACTGACAATAGGAAATGTTCATGAGCAGATTGCTGTGTGGGTCATTGGAGTTCAGTCCCACTGGGGACTTCTAGAATAGTCTGTGGAAACCCCTCTTGAGTTGTCCAACCTGCAGGGTGAGGAGCAGAGATATTTATTCACCACCTCCCATTCATCACTGGTTGAGAGTTGCTTCCTGGACCAGAGACAGTCCCTAGGAAGAGAGTCCCAGGTGCAGGCAGCGAGACCCCATTGATGAGCACAGGGGTGAGGACTGCTAATGGGATACGCCAGGGCACCACCAGCTTCTGCTACACAGCACATTTCCATCAAAGGAAGGCTTTTTCGTAGCAACAACACCAACCATGTGATGCCCTCTGGAATACAAAAATAAACACAACATGTTCCTGTCTGCTAGGAATTGAGCTCTGTTACTTCTCACTGAAGATTATAGAGAAACGCAGAAAAAAGGAGAAAGAAAAACAGCCCGATCTCCATTCCCTTGCAGTCTGTATGCTCTGATAAAAATTTTATGCGATTCTGCCCACCCATTCACTACAGTCACGATTCCCAAATAGCCATCATGTTTAACGGCTTGTAGTCACTGTCGGAGAGGCGTGGAG